>CM026386.1:94669669-94731250 GCA_014843695.1 Archivesica marissinica
AATAACACACCCCATACTATAAGAAATCTCGTACTATAGCACACCCCATACTATAAGAAATCTCGTACTATAGCACACCCCATACTATAAGAAATCTCGTACTATAGCACACCCCATACTATAAGAAATCTCGTACTATAGCACACCCCATACTATAAGAAATCTCGTACTATAGCACACCCCATACTATAAGAAATCTCGTACTATAGCACACCCCATACTATAAGAAATCTCGTACTATAGCACACCCCATACTATAAAAATCTCGTACAATAGCACACCCCATACTATAAGAAATCTCGTACTATCGCACACCCCATAATATAAGAAATATCGTACTATAACACCCCATACTATAAGAAATCTCGTACTATAACACACCCCATACTATAAGAAATCTCGTACTATAACACACCCCATACTATAAGAAATCTCGTACAAGAGCACACCCCATACTATAAGAAATCTCGTACTATAACACACCCCATACTATAAGAAATCTCGTACTATAACACACCCCATACTATAAGTAATCTCGTACTATAGCACACCCCATACTATAAGAAATCTCGTACTATAACACACCCCATACTATAAGTAATCTCGTACTATAGCACACCCCATACTATAAGAAATCTCGTACTATAACACACCCCATACTATAAGAAATCTCGTACTATAGCACACCCCATACTATAAGAAATCTCGTACTATCGCACGCCCCATACTGTAAGAAATCTCGTACTATCGCACACCCCATACTATGAGAACTATGAGAGTCCTCCGAGCAGACCTGCAACCGGCACGCCCACTATTGCATATATAAAAGTTACTTTACATAACATTGATATGTTTTGAGATATAGGAATAAGATATACGTTACAAAAATATGTGTTTGGCCCCAGTCAGTGGATTGCATAGATACGCGCCTAGTAGATATATGTATGTATACATAAACCAATTTTACAAACATCCGTGTACACATTCTTATTTATCACTAAGCATGAAGCCCTCTTATGCAAGAATATATAACTATTAATGAACAGTTCAGGAATATATATATATATATATATATATATATGTACACGCATGCACATATAACATGATAATATTACGAGGAGAAAAGTGATGATTAATAATACATGTGATTTCTTATTTCGAAATCTTTAAAGAAAACCACCAAAGGAGATAGTTTTGCTGAATCATTGTGCGTAGATAAAAAGTTCACTCAATTTGGGGATGGTTTGATTCTTTCTGAGAATCTCCGAATAGTTTACTGCGTTTCATTAGTTGGGAGATGCTATGTCAATGTTGGATTTTCAGAAACCCGGTTAATTTGTATTGATGTTTTCTGATATATTTCTTTCTAATAGTAATTATAATTCATACATAAAATGGAATTCCTCTTCTAATGAGCTACTTAGATACTTTCTTTCATTTCTAGGAATCCTATTTGGTGTAGGCCATCTTTTTGTTTGAATTGGTAATCTATGTGCTTACCATTTTAATCTAGTTAATGCAATTCTGAATGTTCTCATTTGTAATGTTTTCTAAGTAATCGTTGAATCCACAATGGGAGAACAGTTTGTGTTGTAGCTCTGGGTGAGTCTTCGATTAAATCGTTCCAGTTCTGTATGCATGTATCGCTACGTCTTTGTTTTAAAAAATACAATGAATACTATTTCATTTTATCCCCACCCACTAAACATGATCGCAACATAAATTGTCCAAAATAATTGTTGTTCATTTTGCTCAGTATTTAATCCTTTGTATTACGCACGCACGCACTACGCACTACGCACACAGTCACACACGCAGTCACGCACGCACGCACGCACGCACGCACGCACGCACGCACGCACGCACGCACGTTCGCACGCACTACGCACGCGCGCCACACACACGCACGCACGCACACACACACACACACTGTTGGTTAGGGAACAACTGTATAACCAAAGGATTACAACTAAACGGACCAATACACATTTCGGGATAAATCGGACTTTATCTGCCAAGGGAGATAATTCAAACATCAGCAATGTATCTCATAGTTTCGATATGCGTGGCATAACACAATATTACACATAATGTGCACACACATACACACATGCAGCAATACATGTATAACATAGTACGGATATGAGCGATGCTGACGAGTAAGGCTATGTGTGGAGTACACACTATGCAATACATGTATAACCTAGTACGGATATTGGCGATGCTGACGAGGAAGGCTATGTGTGCGAGTACACACTATGCAATATGTTGACATTTAAACATGTTGCTTTCTCACAATGTCTGCATCTTCTTTCTTTCTAATGCAGCTAGAATCTGGAATATAAGAATATAATTGTGATCAAACATTTCAATCATATATTAATACATAAGAACTATGGTTAATTTACACTTGTCGATGTACAGATTGACTGACAGCTTCAAAACAACATACTATATATAAATGTCTTTAGCAAACATGTATATATTTTACCAGAATTAACACATATAGTGTTTGTTTATTATAGTGTCACCCATATTTAAAGAGTCAGACATTTCTGACATATGAGATTCTTTTTATGACCATCAGTACTTCCCGAATCCTATGCTTGTATGCCAGGCTGGTAGGCAATCGGTAACCATTATTTAACTAGCTGGCGGCTCACCAACCGGCCATATCAGAACGAACCCCTGAACGAACGTTCGACTTCCCGCTCCGTATGCGGACGCCTTTACCCACCAGGCCACGGAGACGGTGGCAATAAGTTCATGTAAAAACAAATATTATGCAAGTTACAACAAATACTCTCCAAAATAGTACCGTGTGGAAAATGTAATACACAAGCAGTGGCGAAATGAAATGTTATTTGATGCAGAGCAATATCAGTTACGCACTCTCGGTATTCCGAAATGCGAAGGGAGAAATTATTTTAAAAGGTTAGTCTTCATCAAAATATTGCTACAATATTGCTATATTGTTGTTTTAATCATAATTGTATAATCCCAGTCATACTATTTCATAATCACGACGCCATACTTTCAATACTTTCGTCTATTTCTCGCAGTTACGATTCAAGTTCACTTTTGATTAGTTAATTAGTAATCAACATTATTACGTTCTCTGTGATACAACTGGCACTGTGTGCCTACAGTAGACTGTATGTGATACAACTGACACCGTATGCCTACAGTAGACTATATGTGATACAACTGACACTGTGTGCCTACAGGAGACTCTATGTGATACAGGTGACACTGTATGCCTACAGTAGACTATAATTATGTGATACAGGTGGCACTGTGTGCCTACAGTAGAATATATGTGATACAACTGACACTGTGTGCCTACAGTAGACTATATGTGATACAGGTGACACTGTATGCCTACAGTAGAATATATGTGATACAACTGACACTGTATGCCTACAGTAGACTATATGTGATACAACTGACACTGTATGCCTACAGTAGACTATATGTGATACAACTAACACTGTGTGCCTACAGTAGACTATATGTGATACAACTGACACTGTATGCCTACCGTAGACTATATGTGATACAACTGACACTGTATGCCTACAGTAGACTATATGTGATACAACTGACACTGTATGCCTACAGTAGACTATATGTGATACAACTGACACTGTATGCCTACAGTAGACTATATGTGATACAACTGACACTGTATGCCTACAGTAGACTATATGTGATACAGGTGACACGGTATGCCTACAGTAGACTATATGTGATACAGGTGACACGGTATGCCTACAGTAGACTATATGTGATACAACTGACATTGTATGCCTACAGTAGGCTATATGTGATACAGGTGACACAGTATGCCTACAGTAGACTCTATGTGATACAGGTGATATTGTATGCCTACAGTAGACTATATGTGATACAGGTGACACTGTATGCCTACAGTAGACTATATGTGATACAGGTGACACTGTATGCCTACAGTAGACTATATGTGATACAACTGACATTGTATGCCTACAGTAGGCTATATGTGATACAGGTGACACAGTATGCCTACAGTAGACTCTATGTGATACAGGTGATATTGTATGCCTACAGTAGACTATATGTGATACAGGTGACACTGTATGCCTACAGTAGACTATATGTGATACAGGTGACACTGTATGCCTACAGTAGACTATATGTGATACAGGTGACACAGTATGCCTACAGTAGGCTATATGTGATACAGGTGACACTGTATGCCTACAGTAGACTATATGTGATACAGGTGACACTGTATGCATACAGTAGACTATATGTGATACAGGTGACACAGTATGCCTACAGTAGGCTATATGTGATACAGGTGACACTGTATGCCTACAGTAGACTACATATGATACAGGTGACAAGGTATGCCTACAGTAGACTATATGTGATACAGGTGACACAGTATGCCTACAGTAGACTATATGTGATACAGGTGACACAGTATGCCTACAGTAGGCTATATGTGATACAGGTGGCACTGTATGCCTACAGTAGACTATATGTGATGAAACTGACAATGTGTGCCTACAGTAGACTATATGTGATACAGGTGACACAGTATGCCTACAGTAGGCTATATGTGATACAGGTGACACTGTATGCCTACAGTACACTCTCTGTGATACAGGTGACACTGTATGCCTACAGTAGACTATATGTGATACAGGTGACACTGTATGCCTACAGTATACTATATGTGATACAACTGACACTGTATGCCTACAGTATACTATATGTGATACAGGTGACACTGTATGCCTACAGTAGACTATATGTGATACAACTGACACTGTATGCCTACAGTATATTATATATGATACAACTGACACTGTATGCCTACAGTAGACTATATGTGATACAACTGACACTGTGTGCCTACAGTATACTATATGTGATACAACTGACACTGTATGCCTACAGTAGACTATATGTGATACAACTGACACTGTGTGCCTACAGTAGACTATATGTGATACAGGTGACACTGTGTGCCTACAGTACACTATATGTGATACAACTGACACTGTGTGCCTACAGTAGACTATATGTGATACAACTGACACTGTGTGCCTACAGTAGACTATATGTGATACAACTGACACTGTATGCATACAGTAGACTATATGTGATACAACTGACACTGTGTGCCTACAGTAGACTATATGTGATACAACTGACACTGTGTGCCTACATTAGACTATATGTGATACAACTGACACTGTATGCATACAGTAGACTATATGTGATACAACTGACACTGTGTGCCTACAGTAGACTATATGTGATACAACTGACACTGTGTGCCTACAGTAGACTATATGTGATACAACTGACACTGTATGCATACAGTACGTTCTAGCTGGGTGGCTAAGAAATGTGTCGTTGTGGCGATGGTGATAGAGCCTATCTACCCTCGCCGCTGTACAGAAGCTATACTCACAATCTAACCAGCGGTCATTTACAATCTAAGGAATTCCGATATACACATATAGTAGCAATCTTAACCCTTTCAACACCACATACCTCTAAATAGGCTTACAACAAGTGTAGATCCAGATGAGCCGGCTCGTGACGAGCCGTCTCATCAGGATCTGCACTTTTTGCCAGTAATATTACTATTTTTAGACAAAATTACCCATTTTGATAAATGAACTGGTCCAAATGTAATCTTCTGATTCATTTATTGGTCTAACAATATCATGGACCAGTCCATGTGAGTTACTTGGTGTTGAATGGGTTAATTAGGTATGTCGGCCTCCACACACTTTAAACACGCCGATTGTAGTTCATATCCCGATGGAAACTATGAGCACGCGAGTCATTCCTTAAATACATTACGTACTGCAGCGTGAAAGGCGCTGGTAAATCCGGATTGCTCTAATGCGCTCGTCTCTACATATCTTCTAGAACCGATACAACGCGACATCTCCTCGCCTTCCTCTGTGCTTATTGTGTCTAAACTGTCCCGACTTGACTTTAAACAGTCATCTGAAAGGAATTCGTACACGTGCTACACCGTGTGTAGGGAATCTATCGATGCTTAGTTTTATGCTGTTTGCCATTTGAGATACAGGGTTCATTCTAGATCAGAATTTTTAGGAGAAGTGAGAAAGCGCGTGGTCGCTTCCTTAAATGGTGTTCTTTAATATACTTATGTGGGTTAAATGCACAGTACAACCATTAAATACAACATTTGAATAGAAGAAGTGCTTTATAATGGGCCAGTGTATCTTACTAGACAACATTTTGTTTGAAAATCGTAAAAACCAAAAAAATTTTTTTTTTTTTTTTTTTTTAGGGAGAAGTGGGGCCCCCAGAGGGCGAAGTCAGGGTCCCTAGGGCGACAATTTCGCCCACATCGCCCTCTAGAATGATCCCTGGAGATACTTTTCTCTTATGTATAAGCATAGTTTTTATTTATAAAACCCAAACATTATTTCAATAAGAACTAATTATATGTAATACGTTGGTTGCTCTACACTCTACAATAGAAAGCGATCCACGGCCCGGGAATTATGTGAGATGGTACGGTGGTCGCCAGATCGGACAGGTGGGTTTTCTCCGGCTACTCCGGTTCCCTCCCACATGAATGACCACATATACGCTTTCATCCGCGCCAACGAGAGTGATTAATATAAGTTTCGCAATCGTTGTAAAATAAATATAAGTTTAAATTAAATAGAAAGCGGTGGTCCGGGAGTGGTAAAGTTCATTGTCTTAAAACTACATGCCTTTCATCGTTGTAGGTCCGAATCCCACTGGGGTAAGGAAGCTTGACTTGTGGTAGGTCGGTGGTTCTACTCGGCTGCCAGTCCTTGCGTGACATACTGCCCGGAGCGTCACCTGGGATCTTCCTTCCTACGATAATAACGGGAAAGTCGCCATATGACCTAAGATGTTGGTGCGACTTTAAAACCTCAATACAAACAATTGAAAGTAGCCAGTGAGCGCGTGATACAGCGAGGACAGAATTGAAAGTATCCAATGAGGACGTGATACAGCGAGGACAGAATTGAAAGTACCCAGTGAGCGCGTGATACAGCGAGGACAGAATTGAAAGTACCCAGTGAGCGCGTGATACAGCGAGGACAGAATTGAAAGTATCCAATGAGGACGTGATACAGCGAGGACAGAATTGAAAGTACCCAGTGAGCGCGTGATACAGCGAGGACAGAATTGAAAGTACCCAGTGAGCGCGTGATACAGCGAGGACAGAATTGAAAGTACCCAGTGAGCGCGTGATACAGCGAGGACAGAATTGAAAGTACCCAGTGAGCACGTGATACAGCGAGGACAGAATTGAAAGTACCCAGTGAGCGCGTGATACAGCGAGGACATAATTGAAAGTACCCAGTGAGCGCGTGATACAGCGAGGACAGAATTGAATGTACCCAGTGAGCACGTGATACAGCGAGGACATAATTGAAAGTACCCAGTGAGCGCGTAATACAGCGAGGACAGAATTGAAAGTATCCAATGAGGACATGATACAGCGAGGACAGAATTGAAAGTACCCAGTGAGCACGTGATACAGCGAGGACAGAATTGAAAGTACCCAGTGAGCACGTGATACAGCGAGGACATAATTGAAAGTACCCAGTGAGCGCGTGATACAGCGAGGACAGAATTGAAAGTACCCAGTGAGCGCGTGATACAGCGAGGACAGAATTGAAAGTACCCAGTGAGCGCGTGATACAGCGAGGACATAATTGAAAGTAGCCAGTGAGCGCGTGATACAGCGAGGACAGAATTGAAAGTAGCCAGTGAGCGCGTGATACAGCGAGGACAGAATTGAAAGTAGCCAATGAGCACGTGATACAGCGAGGACAGAATTGAAAGTAGCCAGTGAGCACGTGATACAGCGAGGACAGAATTGAAAGTACCCAGTGAGCACGTGATACAGCGAGGACAGAATTGAAAGTAGCCAGTGAGCGCGTGATACAGCGAGGACAGAATTGAAAGTAGCCAGTGAGCACGTGATACAGCGAGGACATAATTGAAAGTAGCCAGTGAGCACGTGATACAGCGAGGACATAATTGAAAGTACCCAGTGAGCACGTGATACAGCGAGGACAGAATTGAAAGTACCCAGTGAGCACGTGATACAACGAGGACAGGTAATACCTCTTACCCCTTTTGCATCCTACAAGTACGATTGGGACCTGACCCACGTGTTCTTCTATTTCCGGTATCCATTTTGTTTGAACGTTAACGAATGAATCAGGACATTTCAATGAGAAGCACACGATAAAAGCATCCGTTTGTGGGTATGTAAGTGGTCGTAATTTCACATATTCATCCTGTAACAAAACATATGAAAATAATTATAGTTTCTACCTTTTAATGCAAGTTCTGTCATTTTACTTTCTGAATTAGAATGTACATTATTTACATATACATATGATTTTTTATCTATAAATTCCTGCATATACATGTACCAAACAGAATTAAACATTTAATGGAAGCCACCAATGGAGATGTATTCAATAAATTTATTTAAATGGTACATCTTACATATATACAGTTCCCATAGCAGCAACACGTTATCTCTGTTGACAAGTCCTCGGACCGGGAAGTATGCGAGATGGTACGGTGGTCGCCAGATCGGACAGGTGGGTTTTCTCCGGGTACTCCGGTTTCCTCCCACACGAATGACCACATATACGATTTCATCGGCGCCAACGAGAGTGATTAATATAAGTTGTTGGGACTTGCTTCGCAATCGTTGTAAAATAAATAAAGTTTAAACTTTAAACAAGTGCTCCCTTATAATAGGTCAAAGTTCAATAATTAACATAATTGCAGGATTATTGGGAGTTCAATGCTTAGTAAACATATTTATCAAATGTTGTCTATATTCTGAGCTGGTCAATAAGTTCAAGTATCTCTGAATTTCTTCCGGATACCAATCTTTAATTACAACTGAATTAAATTATAAAATTACTCTAAAGCAAAATTGATAATGCTGAAGAAATAACAAAATTGATAATGCTTAAGAAAGAGCACAATTGATAATGTTTAAGAAAGAACAAAATTGATAATGTTTAAGAAAGAACAAAATTGATAATGTTTAAGAAAGAACAAAATTGATAATGTTTAAGAAAGAACAAAATTGATAATGTTTAAGAAAGAGCAAAATTGATAATGTTTAAGAAAGAGCAAAATTGATAATGTTTAAGAAAGAACAAAATTGATAATGTTTAAGAAAGAACAAAATTGATAATGTTTAAGAAAGAACAAAATTGATAATGTTTAAGAAAGAACAAAATTGATAATGTTTAAGAAAGAGCAAAATTGATAATGTTTAAGAAAGAGCAAAATTGATAATGTTTAAGAAAGAACAAAATTGATAATGTTTAAGAAAGAACAAAATTGATAATGTTTAAGAAAGAGCAAAATTGATAATGTTTAAGAAAGAACAAAATTGATAATGTTTAAGAAAGAGCAAAATTGATAATGTTTAAGAAAGAACAAAATTGATAATGTTTAAGAAAGAACAAAATTGATAATGTTTAAGAAAGAACAAAATTGATAATGTTTAAGAAAGAACAAAATTGATAATGCTTAAAAAAGAGCAAAATTGATAGCGCTTAAGAAAGAGCACACTTGATAATGCTTAAGAAAGTCTTACGGATCCTGAGCTGTCCCAGATTCTTAGATCTACCACGTGACTGTCCACCATAACGTTTGTCCAATGACAATTCAACACGGTTGGTTTATAATCCATGTAGACGTAGTTAGCGGTATACGATACACACAAGAGTGTTTTGCCGACAAAGGGGTCACCGACAACCCCTAACGTCACCCGTTCCATTCAATGATAATCGAGACAATTAAAATCGAATAATAAAGCCTATAAAGGAAGTGATTAACGTGTATAAGCGGAATGGTTTAATTATATAACACCGTGCACATGACACTATTCATCCAATTAACGTGTATTAGCGGAATGGTTTAATTATATAACATACCGTGCACATGCCACTATTCATCCAATTAACGTGTATTAGCGGAATGGTTTAATTATATAACATACCGTGCACATGACACTATTCATCCAATTAACGTGTATTAGCGGACTGGTTTAATTATATAACATACCGTGCACATGCCACTATTCATCCAATTAACGTGTATTAGCGGACTGGTTTAATTATATAACATACCGTGCACATGACACTATTCATCCAATTAACGTGTATTAGCGGAATGGTTTAATTATATAACATACCGTGCACATGCCACTATTCATCCAATTAACGTGTATTAGCGGACTGGTTTAATTATATAACATACCGTGCACATGACATTATTAATCCAATTAACGTGTATTAGCGGATGGTTTAATTATATAACATACCGTGTACATGCCACTATTCATCCAATTAACGTGTATTAGCGGACTGGTTTAATTATATAACATACCGTGCACATGACACTATTCATCCAATTAACGTGTATTAGCGGACTGGTTTAATTATATAACATACCGTGCACATGACACTATTCATCCAATTAACGTGTATTAGCGGACTGGTTTAATTATATAACATACCGTGCACATGACACTATTCATCCAATTAACGTGTATTAGCGGACTGGTTTAATTATATAACATACCGTGCACATGACACTATTCATCCAATTAACGTGTATTAGCGGACTGGTTTAATTATATAACATACCGTGCACATGACACTATTCATCCAATTAACGTGTATTAGCGGACTGGTTTAATTATATAACATACCGTGCACATGACACTATTCATCCAATTAACGTGTATTAGCGGACTGGTTTAATTATATAACATACCGTGCACATGACACTATTCATCCAATTAACGTGTATTAGCGGACTGGTTTAATTATATAACATACCGTGCACATGACACTATTCATCCAATTAACGTGTATTAGCGGACTGGTTTAATTATATAACATACCGTGCACATGCCACTATTCATCCAATTAACGTGTATTAGCGGACTGGTTTAATTATATAACATACCGTGCACATGCCACTATTCATCCAATTAACGTGTATTAGCGGACTGGTTTAATTATATAACATACCGTGCACATGCCACTATTCATCCAATTAACGTGTATTAGCGGACTGGTTTAATTATATAACATACCGTGCACATGCCACTATTCATCCAATTAACGTGTATTAGCGGACTGGTTTAATTATATAACATACCGTGCACATGCCACTATTCATCCAATTAACGTGTATTAGCGGAATGGTTTAATTATATAACATACCGTGCACATGCCACTATTCATCCAATTAACGTGTATTAGCGGACTGGTTTAATTATATAACATACCGTGCACATGCCACTATTCATCCAATTAACGTGTATTAGCGGACTGGTTTAATTATATAACATACCGTGCACATGCCACTATTCATCCAATTAACGTGTATTAGCGGACTGGGTTAATTATATAACATACCGTGCACATGACACTATTCATCCAATTAACGTGTATTAGCGGAATGGTTTAATTATATAACATACCGTGCACATGCCACTATTCATCCAATTAACGTGTATTAGCGGACTGGTTTAATTATATAACATACCGTGCACATGACACTATTCATCCAATTAACGTGTATTAGCGGACTGGTTTAATTATATAACATACCGTGCACATGACACTATTCATCCAATTAACGTGTATTAGCGGAATGGTTTAATTATATAACATACCGTGCACATGCCACTATTCATCCAATTAACGTGTATTAGCGGAATGGTTTAATTATATAACATACCGTGCACATGACACTATTCATCCAATTAACGTGTATTAGCGGAATGGTTTAATTATATAACACCGTGCACATGACACTATCCATCCAATTAACGTGTATTAGCGGAATGGTTTAATTATATAACACCGTGCACACGACACTATTCATCCAATTAACGTGTATTAGCGGAATGGTTTACTTATATAACACCGTGCACATGACACTATGCATCCAATTAACCCATATATTACCCTAACCTATTTATTAATTAACTTCCTTTAATGTGGTATAGTATAGTTTATAAGTGAAGGCAATACCGGAAGGTAGTGAAACACCAATAAGGAGCACACATTTCCGTTTGTTCATGTCTCCATTAACCTCATTGAACTAAAGGGAAGCTTTATGTAAAAGTGAAACTGAAATGTGTATTAAATGATTAGAGTTGTTTACTTAATGTGGTTCTCCTACGAGAGGTACGAGCGAACAATCTACATGCCTAAATCAACATAAGATAAAGATGAAAATGGCTGCTTTATTAACTTACGATAACGATACATATACAAAGAATGGAGCTAATTTGTACAGACGTCAACATGATTTATATGCATTGATTTCACTTTATATATACAATGTAGTTATGTTATAAATGTTTCCTTATTTATAAATAATTAGATTAAAGGTGTTTTACAACCCATTTGAGGTTTATACAAAGAGTCAGTTTAGCATACTCCGTGGCTGAGTGGTTAAGGTCGTTCACTTTCAAGTCATTTGCCACTCACCGCTGGAGGTGTGAACCCCAAATGGGGGTGTCAAATTCTTTCAAGTGAGAAAGCTATCCAGTTGGCTTACGGAAGGTCGGTGGTTCTACCCTGGTATCCATCCTTGTCTTAAATATTGCACGGGAGGACGCCAGAGGTCTTCCTCCACCAATACTAACCGGATAGCCGCCATTAGGACCTGTTGGTGCGACTTTATACACCAAATAAAACACTTACGTCTAGTAACTAAATTAAAAATTATTATATTTTAAAAATTCAGAATTTATAACATTCCGATACAACATACATAAAGTATGCTTCAAACATATGTCTGTTGTCTAGTGTTTGATAGAACATACATAAAGTATGCTTCAAACATATGTATGTTGTCTAGTGTTTGATACAACATACATACAGTACAATGTTTGCTTCAAACATATGTCTGTTGTCTAGTGTTTGATACAACATACATAAAGTACAATGTTTGCTTCAAACATATTTCTGTTGTCTAGTGTTTGATACAACTTATATAAAGTATGCTTCAAACATATGTCTGTTGTCTAGTGTTTGATACAACATACATAAAGTATGCTTCAAACATATGTATGTTGTCTAGTGTTTTATACAATATACATAAAGTATGCTTCAAACATATGTCTGTTGTCTAGTGTTTGATACAACATACATAAAGTACAATGTTTGCTTCAAACATATATCTGTTGTCTAGTGTTTGATACAACATACATAAAGTACAATGTTTGCTTCAAACATATATCTGTTGTCTAGTGTTGATACAACATACATAAAGTACAATGTTTGCTTCAAACATATGTCTGTTGTCTAGTGTTTGATACAACATATATAAAGTATGCTTCAAACATATGTTTGTTGTCTAGTGTTTGATACAACATACATAAAGTACAATGTTTGCTTCAAACATATGTCTGTTGTCTAGTGTTTGATACAACATACATACAGTAAAATGTTTGCTTCAAACATATGTCTGTTGTCTAGTGTTTGATACAACATACATAAAGTACAATGTTTGCTTCAAACATATGTATGTTGTCTAGTGTTTGATACAACATACATAAAGTACAATGTTTGCTTCAAACATATGTCTGTTATCTAGTGTTTGATACAACTTATATAATGTATGCTTCAAACATATGTCTGTTGTCTAGTGTTTGATACAACATACATAAAGTATGCTTCAAACATATGTATGTTGTCTAGTGTTTGATACAACATACATAAAGTGCAATGTTTGCTTCAAACATATGTATGTTGTCTAGTGTTTGATACAACATACATAAAGTACAATGTTTGCTTCAAACATATGTCTGTTGTCTAGTGTTTGATACAACATATATAAAGTATGCTTCAAACATATGTCTGTTGTCTAGTGTTTGATACAACATATATAAAGTATGCTTCAAACATATGTCTGTTGTCTAGTGTTTGATACAACATATATAAAGTATGCTTCAAACATATGTCTGTTGTCTAGTGTTTGATACAACATATATAAAGTATGCTTCAAACATATGTCTGTTGTCTAGTGTTTGATACAACATATATAAAGTATGCTTCAAACATATGTCTGTTGTCTAGTGTTTGATACAACATATATAAAGTATGCTTCAAACATATGTCTGTTGTCTAGTGTTTGATACAACATATATAAAGTATGCTTCAAACATATGTCTGTTGTCTAGTGTTTGATACAACATATATAAAGTATGCTTCAAACATATATCTGTTGTCTAGTGTTTGATACAACATATATAAAGTATGCTTCAAACATATGTCTGTTGTCTAGTGTTTGATACAACATATATAAAGTATGCTTCAAGCATATGTATGTTGTCTAGTGTTTGATGCAACATACATAAAGTATGCTTCAAACTTATGTCTGTTGTCTAGTGTTTGATACAACATACATAAGTTTGCTTCAAAAATATATATATGTTGTCTAGTGTTTGATACAACATACATAAAGTACAATGTTTGCTTCAAACATATGTATGTTGTCTAGTGTTGATACAACATACATAAAGTACAATGTTTGCTTCAAACATATGTCTGTTGTCTAGTGTTTGATACAACATACATAAAGTACAATGTTTGCTTCAAACATATGTCTGTTGTCTAGTGTTTGATACAACATACATAAAGTACAATGTTTGCTTCAAACATATGTCTGTTGTCTAGTGTTTGATACAACATATATAAAGTATGCTTCAAACATATGTCTGTTGTCTAGTGTTTGATACAACATACATAAAGTATGTTTGCTTCAAACATATGTCTGTTGTCTAGTGTTTGATACAACATACATAAAGTAATGTTTGCTTCAAACATATGTCTGTTGTCTAGTGTTTGATACAACATACATAAAGTATGTTTGCTTCAAACATATGTTGCTTCAAACATATGTCTGTTGTCTAGTGTTTGATACAACATATATAAAGTATGCTTCAAACATATGTCTGTTGTCTAGTGTTTGATACAACATACATAAAGTATGCTTCAATTGTTGTTGTTGTGTTGTTTTTGTGTTTGCTTCAAACATATGTCTGTTGTCTAGTGTTTGATACAACATACATAAAGTACAATGTTTGCTTCAAACATATGTCTGTTGTCTAGTGTTTGATACAACATACATAAAGTACAATGTTTGCTTCAAACATATGTCTGTTGTCTAGTGTTTGATACAACATATATAAAGTATGCTTCAAACATATGTCTGTTGTCTAGTGTTTGATACAACATACATAAAGTATGCTTCAAACATATGTATGTTGTCTAGTGTTTGATACAACATACATAAAGTATGCTTCAAACATATGTCTGTTGTCTAGTGTTTGATACAACATATATAAAGTATGCTTCAAACATATGTCTGTTGTCTAGTGTTTGATACAACATATATAAAGTATGCTTCAAACATATGTCTGTTGTCTAGTGTTTGATACAACATATATAAAGTATGCTTCAAACATATGTCTGTTGTCTAGTGTTTGATACAACATAATAAAGTATGCTTCAAACATATATCTGTTGTCTAGTGTTTGATACAACATACATAAAGTACAATGTTTGCTTCAAACATATGTATGTTGTCTAGTGTTGATACAACATACATAAAGTACAATGTTTGCTTCAAACATATGTCTGTTGTCTAGTGTTTGATACAACATATATAAAGTATGCTTCAAACATATGTTGTTGTCTAGTGTTTGATACAACATACATAAAGTACAATGTTTGCTTCAAACATATGTCTGTTGTCTAGTGTTTGATACAACATACATACAGTAAAATGTTTGCTTCAAACATATGTCTGTTGTCTAGTGTTTGATACAACATACATAAAGTACAATGTTTGCTTCAAACATATGTATGTTGTCTAGTGTTTGATTGTTGTCTAGTGTTTGATACAACATAATAAAGTATGCTTCAAACTATGTTGTTGTCTAGTGTTTGATACAACATACATAAAGTATGCTTCAAACATATGTCTGTTGTCTAGTGTTTGATACAACATATATAAAGTATGCTTCAAACATATGTCTGTTGTCTAGTGTTTGATACAACATAATAAAGTATGCTTCAAACATATGTCTGTTGTCTAGTGTTTGATACAACATATATAAAGTATGCTTCAAACATATGTCTGTTGTCTAGTGTTTGATACAACATAATAAAGTATGCTTCAAACATATGTCTGTTGTCTAGTGTTTGATACAACATATATAAAGTATGCTTCAAACATATGTCTGTTGTCTAGTGTTTGATACAACATATATAAAGTATGCTTCAAACATATGTCTGTTGTCTAGTGTTTGATACAACATATATAAAGTATGCTTCAAACATATGTCTGTTGTCTAGTGTTTGATACAACATATATAAAGTATGCTTCAAACATATGTCTGTTGTCTAGTGTTTGATACAACATATATAAAGTATGCTTCAAACATATGTCTGTTGTCTAGTGTTTGATACAACATATATAAGTATGCTTCAAACATATGTTGTTGTCTAGTGTTTGATACAACAATATATGCTTCAAACATATGTCTGTTGTCTAGTGTTTGATACAACATACATAAAGTATGTTTTGTTGTTGTTGTGTTTGTACAACATACATAAAGTACAATGTTTGCTTCAAACATATGTCTGTTGTCTAGTGTTTGATACAACTTATATAATGTATGCTTCAAACATATGTCTGTTGTCTAGTGTTTGATACAACATACATAAAGTATGCTTCAAACATATGTATGTTGTCTAGTGTTTGATACAACATACATAAAGTGCAATGTTTGCTTCAAACATATGTATGTTGTCTAGTGTTTGATACAACATACATAAAGTACAATGTTTGCTTCAGTTAACATATTCTGTTGTCTAGTGTTTGATACAACATAATAAAGTATGTTTGCTTCAAACATATGTCTGTTGTCTAGTGTTTGATACAACATTATAAGTATGCTTCAAACATATGTTGTTGTCTAGTGTTTGATACAACATACATAAAGTATGCTTCAAACATATGTCTGTTGTCTAGTGTTTGATACAACATATATAAAGTATGCTTCAAACATATGTCTGTTGTCTAGTGTTTGATACAACATATATAAAGTATGCTTCAAACATATGTCTGTTGTCTAGTGTTTGATACAACATATATAAAGTATGCTTCAAACATATGTCTGTTGTCTAGTGTTTGATACAACATATATAAAGTATGCTTCAAACATATGTCTGTTGTCTAGTGTTTGATACAACATATATAAAGTATGCTTCAAACATATGTCTGTTGTCTAGTGTTTGATACAACATATATAAAGTATGCTTCAAACATATGTCTGTTGTCTAGTGTTTGATACAACATATATAAAGTATGCTTCAAACATATGTCTGTTGTCTAGTGTTTGATACAACATATATAAAGTATGCTTCAAACATATGTCTGTTGTCTAGTGTTTGATACAACATATATAAAGTATGCTTCAAACATATGTCTGTTGTCTAGTGTTTGATACAACATATATAAAGTATGCTTCAAACATATGTTTGTTGTTTTGTTGTTGTTGTGTTTGTTTTGTTGTTTTTCTGTGTCTAGTGTTTGATACAACATATATAAAGTATGCTTCAAACATATGTCTGTGTCTAGTGTTTGATACAACATATAAAGTATGCTTCAAGCATATGTATGTTGTCTAGTGTTTGATACAACATACATATATGCTTCAAACTATGTCTGTTGTCTAGTGTTTGATACAACATACATCTTCAAACATAGTGTTTGATACAACATAATAAAGTATGCTTCAAACATATGTTGTTTCTAGTGTTGATACAACATACATAAAGTACAATGCTTCAAACATATGTCTGTTGTCTAGTGTTTGATACAACATAATAAAGTATGCTTCAAACATATGTCTGTTGTCTAGTCAACATACATAAAGTACAATGTTTGCTTCAAACATATGTCTGTTGTCTAGTGTTTGATACAACATATATAAAGTATGCTTCAAACATATGTCTGTTGTCTAGTGTTTGATACAACATACATAAAGTATGCTTCAAACATAGTCTGTTGTCTGTGTTGATACAACATACATAAGTTGATGTTTGTTAAACTATGTCTGTGTCTAGTGTTTGATACAAACATACGTACAATGTTTGCTTCAAACATATGTCTGTTGTCTGTGTTGAACAAACATATACAATGTTTCTTCAAATATTTCTGTTGTCTAGTGTTTGATACACTTATATAAAGTATGCTTCAAACATATGTTGTTCTAGTGTTTATACACTACATTAAGATGCTTCAAACATAGTATGTTGCTAGTGTTGATACATATACATAAAGTAGCTTAAACATATGTCTGTTGTCTAGGTTTGATACAACATACATAAGACAATGTTTGCTTCAAATTGTTGTTGTTGTGTTTGTTTGTTGTTTGTTTTTTGTTTTTGTGTTTGTTTGTTGTTTGTTTTGTTGTTGTTGTGTTGTTTTTTGTTTGTTTTGTTGTTGTTGTGTTTGTTTTGTTGTTTTGTTTGTTGTTGTGTTTGTTTGTTGTTTGTTTTGTTGTTGTTGTGTTTGTTTGTTGTTTGTTTTGTTGTTGTTGTGTTTGATACAACTAATAAGTATGCTTCAAACATATGTCTGTTGTCTAGTGTTTGATACAACTTATATAATGTATGCTTCAAACATATGTTGTTGTCTAGTGTTTGATACAACATACATAAAGTATGCTTCAAACATATGTATGTTGTCTAGTGTTTGATACAACATACATAAAGTGCAATGTTTGCTTCAAACATATGTTGTTGTCTAGTGTTTGATACAACATAATAAAGTATGCTTCAAACATATGTCTGTTGTCTAGTGTTTGATACAACATATATAAAGTATGCTTCAAACATATTCTGTTGTCTAGTGTTTGATACAACATAATAAAGTATGCTTCAAACATATGTCTGTTGTCTAGTGTTTGATACAACATATATAAAGTATGCTTCAAACATATGTTGTTGTCTAGTGTTTATACAACATAATAAAGTATGCTTCAAACATATGTCTGTTGTCTAGTGTTTGATACAACATATATAAAGTATGCTTCAAACATATGTCTGTTGTCTAGTGTTTGATACAACATATATAAAGTATGCTTCAAACATATGTCTGTTGTCTAGTGTTTGATACAACATATATAAAGTATGCTTCAAACATATGTCTGTTGTCTAGTGTTTGATACAACATATATAAAGTATGCTTCAAACATATGTCTGTTGTCTAGTGTTTGATACAACATATATAAAGTATGCTTCAAACATATGTCTGTTGTCTAGTGTTTGATACAACATATATAAAGTATGCTTCAAGCATATGTATGTTGTCTAGTGTTTGATACAACATACATAAAGTATGCTTCAAACTTATGTCTGTTGTCTAGTGTTTGATACAACATACATAAGTATGCTTCAAACATATGTCTGTTGTCTAGTGTTTGATACAGCATATATAAAGTATGCTTCAAACATTTGTCTGTTGTCTAGTGTTTGATACAACATACATAACGTATGCTTCAAACATATGTCTGTTGTCTAGTGTTTGATACAACATACATAAAGTATGCTTCAAACATATGTCTGTTGTCTAGTATTTGATACAACATACATAAAGTACAATGTTTGCTTCAAACATATGTCTGTTGTCTAGTGTTTGATACAACATATATAAAGTATGCTTCAAACATATGTCTGTTGTCTAGTGTTTGATACAACATATATAAAGTATGCTTCAAACATATGTCTGTTGTCTAGTGTTTGATACAACATATATAAAGTATGCTTCAAACATATGTCTGTTGTCTAGTGTTTGATACAACATATATAAAGTATGCTTCAAACATATGTCTGTTGTCTAGTGTTTGATACAACATACATAAAGTATGCTTCAAACATATGTCTGTTGTCTAGTGTTTGATACAACATACATAAGTATGCTTCAAACATATGTCTGTTGTCTAGTGTTTGATACAACATACATAAAGTATGCTTCAAACATTTGTCTGTTGTCTAGTGTTTGATACAACATACATAAGTATGCTTCAAACATATGTCTGTTGTCTAGTGTTTGATACAACATACATAAAGTATGCTTCAAACATATGTCTGTTGTCTAGTGTTTGATACAACATACATACAGTATGCTTCAAACATATGTCTGTTGTTTAGTGGTTGATACAACATACATAAGGTATGCTTGAAGCATATGTCTGTTGTCTAGTGTTTGATACAACATACATAAAGTATGCTTCAAGCATATGTCTGTTGTCTAGTGTTTGATACAACATACATAAAGTATGCTTCAAGCATATGTATGTTGTCTAGTGGTTGATACAACATACATAAAGTATGCTTCAAGCATATGTATGTTGTCTAGTGGTTGATACAACATACATAAAGTATGCTTCAAGCATATGTATGTTGTCTAGTGTTTGATACAACATACATAAAGTATGCTTCAAGCATATGTATGTTGTCTAGTGTTTGAATACAACATACATAAAGCATGCTTCAAGCATATGTATGTTGTCTAGTGGTTGATACAACATGTAGTACAGTCATATTTAATGCATGTCATACAGAAATCGAAAATTACAGGAAAAACAATTATTCCATTAATATCCGCAGTAAATAGACAATAGTATTTCATTGGCTGTCGTTTTCATATGGATTTACATGTTTCATTTTTGACCAATGAAGCAACAGCATTAATTCATAGCTGATGTTCATAACCGAACGCCCAGCGAAAACGACAACATTGCATTTCCTGCTGTTCACGATGAAATAATGTACTATTCTGGTGTTATTTGAACGATCTCAATGAAATAAAAAGTATTTATGATAGAATAAGATCTTTCGATCGGGACCACAAGGGAATATCAGTGATTTGTTCGATTTTACCTAATTTCTCGTCGATGTTTCTGCATACATGTTTCATTTCCGTTGGTTGCCTTCAGTAAACATTACTTACTATATGACCATAGGGCAAACAAAAATAATGTGTGTCTTGTGCCTGTGGATACATCTGAACAACTTATAAAGTGCATGATCGTTCTACAACATTCACCATTTGAAAGTAGCTATGTGTTTGGCTTTGCATTAACTACATGCACACCATGGTCCGGTGTTCGCGCGCAGCTGTAGCCGTTGCGATTGTGTCCTTAGGTAAGGCACTTAAACTCTATATTTCCTCTTCTCGCTACATCTTATGGTGATGGACTTCATCAGGAATGAGTTATCGAGAGCGATTACACTAATGTTGTTAAAGAACTTGTTTTGCAATCGAGTTAAAATCAATGTGTACAGACAAAATATGCAGAATTACTAGCAGTATGTTCTCTGTATAGCTTACACAATGTTATATATAACTAATATAATGTTCTGTATTAATTACGAATGTTCGATATAACTTACAGAATATTCTACATGACTTACACAATGTTCCATATAACTTACAGAATATTCTACATGACTTACACAATGTTCCATATAACTTACAGAATATTCTACATGACTTACACAATGTTCCATATAACTTACAGAATATTCTACATGACTTACACAATGTTCCATATAACTTACAGAATATTCTACATGACTTACACAATGTTCTATAATTATGACAAACACATGTTCTATATAACTTACACAATGTTCTATAATTATGACATACAAATGTTCCATATAACGTACACACTGTTCTATAATTATGACATACACATGTTCTATATGACTTACACAATGTTCTATAATTATGACAACACATGTTCTACATGACTTACACGGTTTTATAATTATGACATACAAATGTTCTACATGACGTACACACTGTTCTATAATTATGACATACACATGTTCTACATGACTTACACAATATTCCATAATTATGACATACACATGTTCTATATGACTTACACAATGTTCTATAATTATAACTTACACAATATTCTATATAACTTACACAATGTTCCATATAATTTACACAATGTTCCATATAACTTACACAATGTTCCATAATTATGACATACACATGTTCTATATGACTTACACAATGTTCTATAATAACAACGTACACAACGCTCTATATAACTTACAGCATATTCTACATGACTTACACAATGTTCCATATATCCTACACAATGTTCCATAATTATGGCATACACATGTTCTATATAACTTACACAATGTTCTATAATCATAACGTACACAATGTTCTATATAACTTACACAATGTTCTATATAACTTTCAGAATATTCTACATGACTTATACAATGTTCCATATAACTTACACAATGTTCCATATAAACTTACACACTGTTCCATATAACTTACACAATGTTCCATATAACTTACAGAATATTCTACACGACTTACACAATGTTCCATATAACTTACACAATGTTCCATAAAACTTACACAATGTTCCGTATAACTTACACAATGTTCCATATAACTTACACAATGTTCCATATAACTTACACAATGTTCCATATAACTTACACAATGTTCCATATAACTTACACAATGTTCCATAATTATGACATACAAATGGTCTATATGACTTACACAATGTTCTATAATAATAACTTACACAATGTTCTATATAACTTACAGAATATTCTACATGACTTACACAATGTTCCATATAACTTACACAATGTTCCATAATTATGACATACACATGTTCTATATATCTTACACAATGTTCCATATAACTTACACAATGTTCTATATGATTTACACAATGTTCCATATAACTTACAGAATATTCTACATGACTTACACAACGTTCCATATAACTTACAGAATATTCTACATGACTTACACAATGTTCCATATAACTTACACAATGTTCCATATAACTTACAGAATGTTCCATATAACTTACACAATGTTCTATATAACTTACAGAATATTCTACATGACTTACACAATGTTCCATATAACTTACACAATGTTCCATATAACTTACACAATGTTCCATATAACTTACACAATGTTCCATATAACTTACACAATGTTCTATATAACTTACAGAATATTCTACATGACTTACACAATGTTCCATATAACTTACAAATGTTCTATATGATTTACACAATGTTCCATATAACTTACAGAATATTCTACATGACTTACACAATGTTCCATATAACTTACACAATGTTCCATATAACTTACACACTGTTCCATATAACTTGCTCAATGTTGCATAATTATGACATACAAATGGTCTATATGACTTACACAATGTTCTATAATTATAACTTACACAATGTGCCATATAACTTACAGAATATTCTACATGACTTACACAATGTTCCATATAACTTACACAATGTTCCATATAACCTACACAATGTGCCATATAACTTACACAATGCTCCATATAGCTTACACAATGTTCTATATGATTTACACAATGTTCCATATAACTTTATAACTTACACAATGTTCCATATAACTTACACAATGTTCCATATAACTTACAGAATGTTCTACATGACTTACACAATGTTCCACTTACACAATGTTCCATATAACTTACACAATGTTCCATATAACTTACAGAATGTTCTACATGACTTACACAATGTTCCACTTACACAATGTTCCATATAACTTACACAATGTGCCATATAACTTACAGAATATTCTACATGACTTACACAATGTTCTATATAACTTACACAATGTTCCATATAACTTACACAATGTTCCATATAACTTACATAATGTTCTTTATGACTTACACAATGTTCCATACTTATGACATACACATGGTCTATATGACTTACACAATGTTCTATAACTACAACTTACACAATGTTCTATATAACTTACACAATGTTCCATATAACTTACACAATGTTCCATATAACTTACATAATGTTCTATATGACTTACACAATGTTCCATAATTATGACATACACATGGTCTATATGACTTACACAATGTTCTATAACTACAACTTACACAATGTTCCATATAACTTACATAATATTCTACATGACTTACACAATGTTCCATATAACTTACACAATGTTCCATATAACTTACACAATATTCCATATAACTTACAGAATATTCTACATGACTTACACAATGTTCTATATGACTTACACAATGTTCCATATAACTTACAGAATATTCTACATGACTTAAACAATGTTCCATATAACTTACACAATGTTCTATATGACTTACACAATGTTCCATATAACATACAGAATATTCTACATGACTTACACAATGTTCCATATAACTTACACACTGTTCCATATAACTTACACAATGTTCCATAAAACTTACACAATGTTCTATATGACTTACACAATGTTCCATATAACTTACACAATGTTCTATATGACTTATATAATGTTCCATATAACTTACACAATGTTCCATATAACTTACACAATGTTCCATATAACTTACACAATGTTCTATATGACTTACCCAATGTTCCATATAACTTACAGAATATTCTACATTACTTACACAATGTTCCATATATCTTACACAATGTTCCATATAACTTACACAATGTTCCATATAACTTACACAATGTTCCATATATCTTACACAATGTTCCATATAACTTACACAATGTTCCGTATAACTTACACAATGTGCCATATAACTTTCACAATGTTCCATATAACTTACACAATGTTCCATATAACTTACACAACGTTCTATATAACTGACACAATGTTCCATATAACTTACACAATGTTCTGTATAGCTTACACAATGTTCCATATAACTTACATGTTCCATATAACTTACACAATGTTCCATATAACTTACACAGTATATGTACACAATGTTCCATATAATTACAGAATATACTTACACAATGTTCCATATAACTTACACATGTTCCATATAACTTACATGTTCCATATAACTTTCACAATGTTCCATATAACTTACATGATGTTCTATATGACTTACACAATGTTCCATATAACTTACACAATGTTCTATAATTATGACTTACATAATGTTCTATATCATTTACAGAATGTTCCATTAGACATACATAATGCACTGTATAACTTACATAATGTTGTATATAACTTATATAATGTTTTATGTGACATACATAGTGTTTTATGTGACTTACATAATGTTCTATATGACATATAGACTATTCTATATAACATACATAATGTTCTATATAATAGCACTTCCAGAACGTTCTTTAAAATTACAGAATGTTCTATATAACTTACATAATGTTAAATATGACATACAAAATGTTGTATATAAATTAAAGAATGTTTTATATGACATGCATGATGTTACATTTAATATGCATAATCTTCTATATAACTCAAGGAATGTTCTATATAACTTACATACTTTTATATATAACGTCCATAATGTTCTATAACACTTACATAATGGTCCAGATGACTTGCAGAATGTTCTATATAACATACATACTGTTCTATATGACTTACATCATGTTCTATATAACATACATACTGTTCTGTATAACTTACATACTTTTCTATATAACTTACAGAATGTTCCAGATAACTTGCAGAATGTTCTATATGACATACATAATGTTCTGTATGACTTATATAATGTTCTATATGACTTACAGAAGGTTCTATATGACTTACATAATGTTCTGTATGACTTATAGAATGTTCTATATGACTTACATAATGTTCTATATGACTTACATAATGTTCAATATGACTTACATATTGTTCTATATGACTTACATAATGTTCTATATGACTTACAGAATGTTCTATATGACTTACAGAATGTTCTGTATAATGCTCTGAATGACCCACTTCCGACACGGTAGAGACCGAGTGTATGTAATGGACAGCGAGAATCTGCGACGAATCCATAGCTAAATTCCCCAAATCCACACAAGCAATCGCTATTTTCATCTAAAATAAATAAAAGTACAGTCACAGTTGGTCACCAAATCTAAACAAGACAATTAGTGCACATAGACACGTATGGACAGCTGTGCACAGCTAGTCACCAAGTCCACACAAACAAGCTCCAATCAAATAAGTAGAAGCGCTTATTTATATGCTAGTATACGCTGGGACATACTGTTTGGTCGGGCGGACAACGGATATAACATCCAATTTGTTCAGATACTGACCGTTTCGCCACATTTTGGTCGATCGAGGTCGGGGTCGAGGTTTTGGTCGGATCGAGGTAGCTGTTGTGGTTTTGGTCGGGTCGAGGTTTTGGTCGGGTCGGGGGTCGAGGTTTTGGTCGGGGTCGAGGTTTTGGTCGGGGTCGGTGTCGGATAGAGAAGGAAGCAGTGGGACTATGACATAATACCAAGTGCGTCGTATTCTATATGTAGTACCAACACGTTTGATATCTATGCTGCAAAGTGTTGTCTTGAGAGATCTGCCAACATGTTATTTGTAACACAATGACACCTGGCGATCTCGCTGTAATGAATATTCTGTAATCGCGGACGTTTGTTGTTCTGTATGACGGGGACGTTTGTTGTTCTGTAAGACGCGGACGTTTGTTGTTCTGTAAGACGGGGACGTGTGTTGTTCTGTAAGACGGGGACGTTTGTTGTTCTGTAAGACGGGGACGTGTGTTGTTATATAAGACGGTGACGTTTGTTGTTCTGTAAGACGGGGACGTTTGTTGTTATGTAAGACGGGGACGTGTGTTGTTCTGTATGACGGGGACGTGTGTTGTTATATAAGACGGTGACGTTTGTTGTTCTGTAAGATGGGGACGTGTGTTGTTATATAAGACGGTGACGTTTGTTGTTATGTAAGACGGGGACGTGTGTTGTTCTGTAAGACGGGGACGTGTGTTGTTATATAAGACAGGGACGTTTGTTGTTCTGTAAGACGGGGACGTGTGTTGTTATATAAGACGGTGACGTTTGTTGTTCTGTAAGATGGGGACGTGTGTTGTTATATAAGACGGTGACGTTTGTTGTTCTGTAAGACGGGGACGTTTGTTGTTCTGTAAGACGGGGACGTTTGTTGTTCTGTAAGACGGGGACGTGTGTTGTCCTGTAAGACGGGGACGTGTGTTGTTATATAAGACGGTGACGTTTGTTGTTATATAAGACGGTGACGTTTGTTGTTCTGTAAGACGGGGACGTTTGTTGTTATATAAGACGGTGACGTTTGTTGTTCTGTAAGACAGGGACGTTTGTTGTTCTGTAAGACGGGGACGTGTGTTGTTATATAAGACGGTGACGTTTGTTGTTATGTAAGACGGGGACGTGTGTTGTTCTGTAAGACGGGGACGTGTGTTGTTATATAAGACAGGGACGTTTGTTGTTCTGTAAGACGGGGACGTGTGTTGTTATATAAGACGGTGACGTTTGTTGTTCTGTAAGACGGGGACGTTTGTTGTTCTGTAAGACGGGGACGTTTGTTGTTCTGTAAGACGGGGACGTGTGTTGTTCTGTAAGACGGGGACGTGTGTTGTTATATAAGACGGTGACGTTTGTTGTTATATAAGACGGTGACGTTTGTTGTTCTGTAAGACGGGGACGTTTGTTGTTATATAAGACGGTGACGTTTGGTGTTCTGTAAGACGGGGACGTTTGTTGTTCTGTAAGACGGGGACGTTTGTTGTTATGTAAGACGGTGACGTTTGTTGTTATGCGGTGACGTTTGTTGTTATGTAAGACGGTGACGTTTGTTGTTCTGTAAGACGGGGACGTTTGTTGTTATGTAAGACGGTGACGTTTGTTGTTTTGTAAGACGGGGACGTTTGTTGTTCTGTAAGGCGGGCGGGGACGTGTGTTGTTATGTAAGACGGTGACGTTTATTGTTATGTAAGACGGGGACGTTTGTTGTTCTGTAAGACGGGGACGTATGTTGTTCTGTAAGACGGGGACGTCTGTTGTTCTGTAAGACGGGAACGTTTGTTGTTCTGTAAGACGGGGACGTCTGTTGTTCTGTAAGACGGGGACGTATGTTGTTCTGTAAGACGGGGACGTATGTTGTTCTGTAAGACGGGGACGTCTGTTGTTCTGTAAGACGGGAACGTTTGTTGTTCTGTAAGACGGGGACGTCTGTTGTTCTGTAAGACAGGGACGTTTGTTGTTCTGTAAGACGGGGACGTCTGTTGTTCTGTAAGACGGTGACGTTTGTTGTTCTGTAAGACGGGGACGTGTGTTGTTCTGTAAGATGGGGACGTGTGTTGTTCTGTAAGACGGGAACGTGTGTTGTTCTGTAAGAAGGGGACGTGTGTTGTTCTGCAAGACGGTGACGTTTGTTTGTATGTAAGACGGGGACGTTTGTTGTTCTGTAAGATGTGGACATCTATTGTTCTTTAGACGGGGACGTATATTGTTATGTAAGACGGGGACGTTCGTTGTTCTGTAAGACGGGGACGTTTGTTGTTATGTAAGACGGGGACGTTTGTTGTAAGACGGTGACGTTTGTTGTTATGTAAGACGGGGACGTTTGTTGTTATGTAAGACGGGGACGTTTGTTGTTATGTAAGACGGGGACGTTTGTTGTTCTGTAAGACGGGGACGTTTGTTGTTATGTAAGACGGTGACGTTTGTTGTTCTGTAAGACGGGGACGTTTGTTGTTCTGTAAGACGGGGACGTTTGTTGTTCTGTAAGACGGGGACGTGTGTTGTTCTGTAAGACGGGGACGTGTGTTGTTATATAAGACGGTGACGTTTGTTGTTATATAAGACGGTGACGTTTGTTGTTCTGTAAGACGGGGACGTTTGTTGTTATATAAGACGGTGACGTTTGGTGTTCTGTAAGACGGGGACGTTTGTTGTTCTGTAAGACGGGGACGTTTGTTGTTATGTAAGACGGTGACGTTTGTTGTTATGCGGTGACGTTTGTTGTTATGTAAGACGGTGACGTTTGTTGTTCTGTAAGACGGGGACGTTTGTTGTTATGTAAGACGGTGACGTTTGTTGTTTTGTAAGACGGGGACGTTTGTTGTTCTGTAAGGCGGGCGGGGACGTGTGTTGTTATGTAAGACGGTGACGTTTATTGTTATGTAAGACGGGGACGTTTGTTGTTCTGTAAGACGGGGACGTATGTTGTTCTGTAAGACGGGGACGTCTGTTGTTCTGTAAGACGGGAACGTTTGTTGTTCTGTAAGACGGGGACGTCTGTTGTTCTGTAAGACGGGGACGTATGTTGTTCTGTAAGACGGGGACGTATGTTGTTCTGTAAGACGGGGACGTCTGTTGTTCTGTAAGACGGGAACGTTTGTTGTTCTGTAAGACGGGGACGTCTGTTGTTCTGTAAGACAGGGACGTTTGTTGTTCTGTAAGACGGGGACGTCTGTTGTTCTGTAAGACGGTGACGTTTGTTGTTCTGTAAGACGGGGACGTGTGTTGTTCTGTAAGATGGGGACGTGTGTTGTTCTGTAAGACGGGAACGTGTGTTGTTCTGTAAGAAGGGGACGTGTGTTGTTCTGCAAGACGGTGACGTTTGTTTGTATGTAAGACGGGGACGTTTGTTGTTCTGTAAGATGTGGACATCTATTGTTCTTTAGACGGGGACGTATATTGTTATGTAAGACGGGGACGTTCGTTGTTCTGTAAGACGGGGACGTTTGTTGTTATGTAAGACGGGGACGTTTGTTGTAAGACGGTGACGTTTGTTGTTATGTAAGACGGGGACGTTTGTTGTTATGTAAGACGGGGACGTTTGTTGTTATGTAAGACGGGGACGTTTGTTGTTCTGTAAGACGGGGACGTTTGTGTAAGACTGACGTTTGTTGTTATGTAAGACGGGGACGTTTGTTGTTATGTAAGACGGGGACGTTTGTTGTTTTGTAAGACGGGGACGTTTGTTGTTCTGTAAGACGGTGACGTTTATTGTTATGTAAGACGGGGACGTTTGTTGTTATGTAAGACGGGGACGTATGTTGTTCTGTAAGACGGTGGCGTTTGTTGTTATGTAAGGCGGGCGGGGACGTGTGTTGTTATGTAAGACGGGGACGTTTGTTGTGTAAGACGGGGACGTTTGTTGTTATGTAAGACGGGGACGTATGTTGTTATGTAAGACGGGGACGTTTGTTGTTATGTAAGACGGGGACGTTTGTTGTTATGTAAGACGGGGACGTTTGTTGTTATGTAAGACGGGGACGTATGTTGTTATGTAAGACGGTGGCGTTTGTGTTCTGTAAGGCGGGGGGACGTGGTTGTTATGTAAGACGGTGACGTTTATTGTTATGTAAGACGGGGACGTTTGTTGTTCTGTAAGACGGGGACGTTTGTTGTTATGTAAGACGGTGGCGTTTGTTGTTCTGTAAGACGGGGACGGTTGTTGTTATGTAAGACGGTGACGTTTGTTGTTTTGTAAGACGGTGACGTTTGTTGTTCTGTAAGGCGGGCGGGGACGTGTGTTGTTATGTAAGACGGTGACGTTTATTGTTATGTAAGACGGGGACGTTTGTTGTTCTGTAAGACGGGGACGTTTGTTGTTATGTAAGACGGTGGCGTTTGTTGTTCTGTAAGACGGGGACGTTTGTTGTTATGTAAGACGGTGGCGTTTGTTGTTCTGTAAGACGGGGACGTTTGTTGTTATGTAAGACGGTGACGTTTGTTGTTATGTAAGACGGGGACGTTTGTTGTTATGCAAGATGGTGACGTTTGTTGTTTTGTAAGACGGGGACGTTTGTTGTTCTGTAAGGCGGGCGGGGACGTGTGTTGTTATGTAAGACGGTGACGTTTATTGTTATGTAAGACGGGGACGTTTGTTGTTCTGTAAGACGGGGACGTTTGTTGTTCTGTAAGACGGGGACGTGTGTTGTTATGTAAGACGGTGACGTTTGTTGTTATGTAAGACGGGGACGTTTGTTGTTCTGTAAGGCGGGCGGGGACGTGTGTTGTTATGTAAGACGGTGACGTTTATTGTTATGTAAGACGGTGACGTGTGTTGTTATGTAAGACGGTGACGTTTGTTGTTATGTAAGACGGGGACGTTTGTTGTTCTGTAAGACGGGGACGTTTGTTGTTATGTAAGACGGTGGCGTTTGTTGTTCTGTAAGACGGGGACGTTTGTTGTTCTGTAAGACGGGGACGTTTGTTGTTATGTAAGACGGTGGCGTTTGTTGTTCTGTAAGACGGGGACGTTTGTTGTTATGTAAGACGGTGGCGTTTGTTGTTCTGTAAGACGGGGACGTTTGTTGTTCTGTAAGACGGGGACGTTTGTTGTTATGTAAGACGGTGGCGTTTGTTGTTCTGTAAGACGGGGACGTTTGTTGTTATGTAAGACGGTGACGTTTGTTGTTCTGTAAGGCTGGCGGGGACGTGTGTTGTTATGTAAGACGGTGACGTTTATTGTTATGTAAGACGGGGACGTTTGTTGTTCTGTAAGACGGGGACGTTTGTTGTTATGTAAGACGGTGGCGTTTGTTGTTCTGTAAGACGGGGACGTTTGTTGTTATGTAAGACGGGGACGTATGTTGTTCTGTAAGACGGGGACGTATGTTGTTCTGTAAGACGGGGACGTCTGTTGTTCTGTAAGACGGGGACGTATGTTGTTCTGTAAGACGGGGACGTCTGTTGTTCTGTAAGACGGGAACGTTTGTTGTTCTGTAAGACGGGGGCGTCTGTTGTTCTGTAAGACAGGGACGTGTGTTGGTCTGTAAGATGGGGACGTGTGTTGTTCTGTAAGACGGGAACGTGTGTTGTTCTGTAAGAAGGGGACGTGTGTTGTTCTGTAAGACGGGGACGTGTGTTGTTCTGTAAGACGGGGACGTATGTTGTTCTGTAAGACGGGGACGTGTGTTGTTCTGTAAGACGGGAACGTGTGTTGTTCTGTAAGACGGGGACGTGTGTTGTTCTGTAAGACGGGGACGTGTGTTGTTCTGTAAGACGGGGACGTGTGTTGTTCTGTAAGACGGGGAAGTGTGTTGTTCTGTAAGACGGGGACGTGTGTTGTTCTGTAAGACGGGGACGTGTGTTGTTCTGTAAGACGGGGACGTGTGTTGTTCTGTAAGACGGGAACGTGTGTTGTTTGGTTCTCCAGAGTGCTACATGTACACGGGGTTTGAAGCAACACATGTGGTAAGTAAGCGGACTTAACGGCACAATAGAAATGCTTACCAACATTGGCAAATGGACGAAGACTGTTACGACACAGAGCTATACATTCGTCAATATTTGCTACCACCCCTAGGATGGTGAAAGTGGCATCCGGGTCGGCTAGACAGCCAATATAAGTCATCGAATCTAGTAAGTATAAAATAGATAAACTCCAGTCAGTACATTGTATAGCTTGCATACGCGTTTGTTTGTTAAGATTTAGATTCATACTTATTGTAAGTTATTACATTGCTGAACTGTATGGAGATCGGGGCCGGGGAAGCTCTCCTTGACAAAATGAGTGTGGGTGTGTGACCTATGAAATTACATTGCTGAACTGTATGGAGATTGGGGCCGGGGAAGCTCTCATTGACACAATTAGTGTGGGTGTGTGACCTATGAAAACTTGACTAACTTTGAAAAGATGTGACAAATTATGACATATTTAAGTCAGATCGGACAAAACCTTGGGTTAATATCACATTAGCTATAATCGAACATATTTTAAAACATAGAATCATGTATTTTCACTTTACTTATCCTGCTATGTTCGGGATGGCACTGTACGTAGGATACCTAACATACAGCACTAACTGTGCACATCCGTCCCGAATACCAGTCTATGATAGAAGGATTTACCGGTAATGTCTACTCTACTTTAGACTGAAGTAGTGAACAACCTACCTTTATTCTAGACTGAAATGGTGAACACTCTACTCTAGACTGAAATGGTGAAAAACGTACCCATATTCTAGACCAAAATGTTGAAAACCCGACCCCTATTCTAGACTGAAATGGTGAATAACCGACCCCTATTCTAGACTGAAATGGTGAAAGACTTACCCCTATTATAGACTGAAATGGTAAATAACCGACCCCTATTCTAGACTAAATTGTGAAAAACCTACCTTTATTCTAGACTGAAATGGTGAAAAACCTACCCCTATTCTAGACTGAAATGGTAAAACACCCTACCCCTACTCTAGACTGGAATGGCGAAGAACCTATCCACATTCTAGACTGAAATGAACAACCTATCCCTACTCTAGACTGAAATGGTGAACAACAGATGCCCTGGGAACACACATCCACGGTAGCCATTACTTAAGAAGGGCACACCCTTCATTTGATTAATCGACTGTAGACACATATATACAAGCTACCCGCTGGATATATGCGACCCTGTCAAATTATTTTACGAACATGGTACATTTGTTTGAATTGCTTTTTTTTATGAATTTCGAAATCATGATATATAAATGAACGGCTCATCCGAGATAGAGGTCAAAATCAGGTCTGGTTTAATACATTGACAAGACAGGTAGACGAGCGGAACATGGAGCGGCTTCTTCAAAACAATTTCCTGAAAAACGTATTGGGATACAGGTAATTCCTGGCCTGTTCATCTGCATGCGTGTCGCTGAAACATGACAAACCCTGAGACAAACCAGATCGTAATACACATTTATCACAAAGTCATTTGCATGTAACAGACACTGTGAAACACTGTTATACACATTTTGATTGCCATTATATGTGGCCAATACTTAATGTGCTTGGCGTCATGGCGTATATATGACGGTTGAAGTGTATTTCAGTGTAGGTTTCCCATTATGGTTTGTATATAGGTTTCTAAACACAACGAGCTTACGATTGAAGTTTGCGTATATCTGTCCCATGAGTTTTATCTGCAGCGAGATAGAGTTATGCCAGATGATTGGGTACAGATGTATCTCGTTTGTTACAACAGGGTCCGCCAGGGTGTAGAAACACAACACGGTGCTGTCATCACAACCACTTGATATCTGTACGAATAGTATAAGGACATACTCATACTGATCGTGCACACTTAAAACTTTTGGTTTAAATACCGCTTTATATATCAAACGGAAAATATAAAAGTAAATTAACACGAATAGTGAACAGCTATAGAAATACCATACCTGATATTGCATCGTCTGCATCAGCACAGTGCTTGCTTCGAGGCTTGGCATATCTATGCTTAGATAGTACTCTAATAATGTATCAGGGGTCACGTGGTTACGGTCGTTGATTTAAATTCGCTTGCTCCTCACCGCTGTATGTTCGAATCCTACTGGGGCTGCCGACATATTTCACATGAGGAAACTATCTAGCCGGCTTGAGAAAGGACGGAGGTTGTACCAGGGTTCTAGTGATTATGCTATGCAGAAACACCAATGCCACTGAGAGGTGTTTGTTAGTTTATACAAATTTATTTGAGCTCGATTGCAAAACAAGTTATGTCAACTTATATTAATAACTCTCGAGACCTCATTCCTGATGGAATCCATCGCCATGAGGGAGTAGTGGTGTTTGTCATTGGTTTGCCCGTGTCACAAATTAAGTCACATATTTTAAGGCAACATTCCTTATTGCCCGAGTTCTGTTCGGAGGCTCACAGAGTTGTCCCCCCTCCACGATAATGTATCTAAATGTATTAATGAGGATAGCTTCTAGCATTGCTGTGTGCGTGTGTTTTACGTTTATTTATCGTCGCTACCGATTGCCCATATGAGCGACGCCTCCTGAAGAGATTAGTCTTGTGTGCTTTACGTTTATTTATCGTCGCTACCGGTTACCCATATGAGCGATGCCTCCTGGAGAGATTAGTCATTTTAGATTTTTGGAGGATAGTGCAATGATACAGACAGAGACCCATTCCAGAGCCTCCTCTGGTTCTTTTACGTGCACGGTGTAAATCATCGACACGAGACCTCGGTTTAACGTCCCATCTGAAAGACGGTTAACTTTATTAGGGTCGGGCGGGGGATCGAACCTGCGATCCCTGGATTACCAGTCCAGCGTGTTACCACTGGACTACAGATCCGTCTATCTAGCATAGGAAATTACATTCTGCAGACATTTGCGTTTTCACCGATGTAGTTTCGCTTTAAGAGAACGCCGGAATATAACCAGAACACAACATGCAGAGACATTTTGCATAATAACACCAAAGTACAACCCTTCAATCTACCATAGTATAAACGTAATGGCGTTCAAAATTATTTCATAACATTATTATTATTTTATATATGTGCACAATTACGATGCATTACAATGGATAGATCTTATTCTGGTGTCGCATTATATACAGGCACACACATACATTATGCTGACAGAACCTACCCACATACTGATGCATTTCTGAAAAGATGGACAAATACACAAGCCCGTGGAAAGAAACTCCCATGGACGAGAATCCATGTTTCAGGGTGTATATACGTAAATAGGAAGAAGTGCGTCCGAATGTAGTCTAATCTAATATAGTAACTTTTTCTTTTTTGTAAAAATGCATTTTCATGGCAGGCAGTGTATAGTGTTTGTGTTTTTTGAGAAATTATGTGACTTGAGAAGACTTCAGACTAGTTGATGTGTAGAAAAGATGGGGTGAAAGTTGGTATACAGTATTATTTGGCGGAGGAATACAGTGTGTAAACACAGTGACGTTATTCACAGATGAGCACTGGCTATTTCAAACTTAAAATGTGAAATATTCTTGGCGTGTTTCAGCTGATTTGAATACCTCTTCACAGTGGATGTGGTATCAGAAGAAATGAAAGATTGGAAATATAAATGAACAGACCGTATGTTTTTACTTTTTACTATGTATTACATAGGCAATTTATTTGTTGTTTTACAACCTTTCATAGAAAGTAGCGATATATGATTACGACATGTTACATACGAACCTCAGTGCTTCCGTCATACGTATAGATAGTAAGTGATCCGGACAGCAATTCCCGGTACTGTAGGCTGTAGGTCCTCAGATACGACTGTTCCTCTGACGTGTGCAAACCTAAGCATAGGACAACATGATGAATACGTTTCAACATTACAGGCCCCTAAATAGACTTACAAAAAGTGTAGATCCAGATGAGCCGTCTCATCAGGATCTGTACTTTTTGCCAGTAATAATTATTACTATATTTAGATAGAATTACCCATTTTGATAAATGAACTGGTCCAAACGTAATTTTCTGATTAATATATTGGTCTAAAAATATCATGCACCAGTCCATGTCAGTTACTTGGGATTGAATGGGTTAAGGGAGGTTATTGCGTTACAAGTTAAACAAAACTGTAATATTTTCTTAGGACACTAAAATAAGACATTTTATCCCACAAGATGCCGATCACTTTAGTTTATACACATTTATGTTAGCTCGATTGCGAAACAAGTTCTTTCAACTTATATTAATCACTCTCGAGACCTCATTCCTGATGTAATCCATTGCAACGAGGGAGAGAGAAGAGGCAACGTGGAATTTAAATGCCTTGCCTAAGGGCACAATCGTAACGGCTGCAGCGGGGCTCGAACTCCGGACCTTTCGCACCTGAAGCGAACGCACATCCACGGCGCTATCACGACTTCCACGCTGACCACTTTGGAATAAGGTGTCCTTAACTTGTATAATGTATCTGATATGTGTAAATATATCATATTATTCTTACAGTAGAAGGGGTTTACTATTATGTAAAACATACACGGATGACCTTTGATATATATGGATGACATTTCATATATATGGATGACCTTTGGTATATATGGATGACCTTTCATATATATGGATGACCTTTCAAATATATGGATGACCTTTCATATATATGGATGACTATATGGATGGCCTTTCATATATATGGATAACCGTTGGTATATATGGATGACCGTTCATATATATGGATGACCTTTCATATATATGGATAACCTTTCATATATATGGATAACCTTTGGTATATATGGATGACCTTTCATATATATGGATGACCTTTCATATATATGTATGACCTTTGGTTTATATGGTACACGTTAGAACTGCCAAACAGGAAAATGAGTAAATAACAGCTAAATATATGCACAATATAGTTGGAATATATGTAAATGTTGATGTTTTCATAAACATCTCTTAAGCAGAGGTAATATGTGTATATGTTTGTAACGGGTGAACGTTGCAATGTCACGTGTAAGGCATGAGTTAAAACATATTTCTGTTACACGATATTTGATTGGTGGTCCTAAACAATGTCCTTAATTTTCTTTTGACACCATGTTGAATTCACATATCAGTGAAGTTGTAGCTTTCTTTTAAAATATGTTATGCAATCTGAGTTTAGTTAAGCCCATTAAATGCAATAATAATCACTCTACAAAGTAAGATTATATCATCTGCTATAAAAGAGACAGACTTGAAGTTATTCACCGACAGGCCTTAGAGATACGAAACTTGGAGTTATTCACCGACAGGCCTTAGAGATACGAAACTTGGAGTTATTCACCGACATGCCTTAGAGATACGAAACTTGAAGTTATTCACCGACAGGCCTTAGAGATACGAAACTTGAAGTTATTCACCGACAAACCTTAGAGATACGAAACTTGAAGTTATTCACGAACATGCCTTAGAGATACGAAACTTGAAGTTATTCACCGACAAACCATAGAGATACGAAACTTGAAGTTATTCACCGACAAACCATAGAGATACGAAACTTGAAGTTATTCACCGACAAACCATAGAGATACGAAACTTGAAGTTATTCACTGACATGCCTTAGATATACGAAACTTGAAGTTATTCACCGACAAACCATAGAGATACGAAACTTGAAGTTATTCACTGACATGCCTTAGAGATACGAAACTTGAAGTTATTCACCGACAGGCCTTAGATATACGAAACTTGAAGTTATTCACCGACAAACCTTAGAGATACGAAACTTGAAGTTATTCACGTTTATTTATCGTCGCTACCGGTTGCCCATATGAGCGACGTCTCCGGAAGAGATAAGTCATTTTAGATTTGTGGAGGCTAGTGCAATGATACAGACATATACCCATTCCAGAGTCCCCTCTGGTTCTTTTACGTACACGGTGTAAAGCACCGACCCGAGACCTCGGTTTAAAGTCCCATCTGAAAGACTGTTAATTTTATTAGGGTCAGACGGGGGATCAAACCTGCGATCCCTGGGTTACCAGTACAGCGTGTTACCACTGGACTACAGATCCGTCTGTAAATATGTTTTGTAAACCTATATCTATTTCTGGGCAAGAATACTTGTATTTGGCGAGTTTTTAAATAACCTCAATTATCGCTCTGTGTCGCCACTGATCAACTTATCGTGCATGTATTGTACAACATTGATTTTCGCATGTAACTATTTACATGTATACTTATGTTCGTTAGCAAGTCGATTTTGTATTTACTGTTTAAAGCACTGTCCTGACGTCATAACTTTATACTTGCAGTCCATTATTATTAATATTGGACTTGTGTGAAAAGGCCAGAGTAATATATTATATTATACGAATCCGTACGAAATTAACTATTTTAATTAGTAGGATCTTGTGTGTGTTTTAAGTAAGATATAAGCCTCAAACGGATCCAATATTTAAAATATTGGTACTGCCTTCGGCGTTACGCGCCTCAGACAGTCCAATATGTTACATATTGAATCGTTTTCGGCGTTATATCCTATATATAATGCGATGTGAATATGATCCTTCTCACTGCTTATTTATATATTAATTGAATAAATTAATGTGCAAGGATTTGTCTTAATAATTTTTAATAGGTTTTGTTCAAAGATTTTATTGAAGTAACCTTCTCCAAACACTGTTTATATGCATATGTTGAACAGATAAGCAATATAAATAACCTGGAACATTATAATATTATAGTAACTGCTACAATATAGCAATATTTAAAATGTGAGTAATTACTGTAAATGTATGCATACTATATGTAAACTATGATCATGAATACGTATAACCTTCTCCAAATTTGAACAACTATATATTTCTTTATGTTTGATATTTATGTACATTGTACAAGTATTTATATAATGTATGCTATTATCACTGTTTGCCATAAAGTATGCATGTATATGTCCTCATGGGCTTTTGAGCCTATTGGAATTCAGAAATAAAATATCAAATATCATGTTATGTCCTCGTCGGCTTGTTAACCTTATGGAAACTTTGAAACGAAACTTAATTAAACTAAATTAAACTAAATTAAACTCTTTAATACCTGAAATTACAATGCCAGTGATTAAGTATTCTTGGTTCAAGATGAGTTTGACAAACTCGCCCACACCATCTGTGCTCGGCTTCCATGCGCTTGTAAACGGGAATGACAATCTGCAACAGTGTTATTTCGTTTATTTATCATCTATTACCGGGCTATACATGGTGTCTGCATGGTGTAGTTCTTCGATGATTCGGACATCGTGTTAAAAATACATACATGTTATACATGTCTGACGTGCTGATTAGAGAATAAGAATTCATTTGTCACACATACTGATTACACGCACGCATGCATGCGCGCGCGCACGCACGTACACACCTACGTACGCACGCAAGCACCAATGTCACACTTAATGTCACACATTTAATGTCACACACTCAATGTCACACACTTAATGTCACACATTCAAGGTCACACATTCTATGTCACACACTTAATGTCACACATTCAATGTCACACACTTAATGTCACACATTCAATGTCACACACTCAATGTCACACACTTAATGTCACACACGCAATGTCACACACTTAATGTCACACATTCAATGTCACACATTCTATGTCACACACTTAATGTCACACATTCAATGTCACACACTTAATGTCACACATTCAATGTCACACATTCAATGTCACACACTCAATGTCACACACACTCAATGTCGCACACTTAAGGTCACACACTCAATGACACACACTCAATGTCACACACTCAATGTCACACACTTAATGTCACACATTCAATGTCACACACTCAAGATAACACTAGAAGTTGTTTATCACCTACCCCACATTCGCAACATCGTGACCATCTAATGATGAAGACGCCGACACTGACTTGATATCAGATGTTATATAGCTCAACGGATCAGCTGAAATATAATCAAAGATATATGCTCTCACATCATATCAGGGTCTACATCATTCTGGACTTCACATAATAAAACACAGATGCCCATAATTGAAAGAAAATATATGGGCTTGTTTTGGGGTTAATGTCGCACGGACACATTAAGCCATAATATGGCCACTCTCCGGCTAGTGGAGGAAGACCCCGGGTGCCCGGCCACTCTCCGGCTGGTGGAGGAAGACCCCGGGTGCCCGGCCACTCTCCGGTATTATTGGTGGAGGAAGACCCCGGGTGCCCGGCCACTCTCCGGCTATTATTGGTGGAGGAAGACCCCGGTGCCCGCCACATCTCGGCTATTATTGGTGGAGGAAGACCCTGGGTGCCCGGCCACCTCCGGCTATTATTGGTGGAGGAAGACCCCGGTGCCCGCACATCTCCGGCTATTATTGGTGGAGGAAGACCCCGGGTGCCCGGCCACTCTCCGGCTATTATTGGTGGAGGAAGACCCCGGGTGCCTGGCGACTCTCCGGCTATTATTGGTGGAGGAAGACCCCGGGTGCCTGGCGACTCTCCGGCTATTATTGGTGGAGGAAGACCCCGGGTGCCCGGCCACTCTCCGGCTATTATTGGTGGAGGAAGACCCCGGGCGACCCTCCGAGAAGTATTTCAGACAGAACAACTCACCCACCACAAGCCAGCTGGATAGATTCATCACTTGAAAGAATTAGACATCCCCAGTGGGATTCGAATAAATAGTGGTGAGGGGCAAAGGAATCGATGTCAACGACCGTAACCACTCGGCCACGGAGGTCCCGAAATACAATATTATACCGTTTCTAAGTAATGTATATTAATGAAGCTAAGGTAACCATATATATACATAGAACTATACGCCATGCTGACTAGAGGAGTGTCAGGTTCTATATCAAATGCCGGTGACATCCCCGTAAGAACTGAAAGTTGCGCATGCGCATAATGGTCTATAATGGTACATATTAGTGGCCGTGAGGAATGAGAGACATTCGCTTTATTTTCAATAGTTGTGCTAATTATCAGTATTATGTGACATGTATGAACCTATAGATATTTATAAAGTGTGTCTGTGAAGGGGATTTTCCAATTTATATATAGATTACTCCGGTGTATGCTTTATCCTTGCTTACCGGATACGAATACACGCGGTCAATTGATGGAACAGCCTACTTTATTGACATCTAGCTAAATGAGGTAAATAATTATATTAGAAATCTACTGTTTGGTTTTATTTTTTTATTAATTGAAGCAGTTATCACATTCCATTATTCAGTAATGATGTTAGTGACTTGTTTGTAACGGTTGTCACTGTGTTATCAGTTGTAATTTGACTGTAAATGTTTCGAAACTCCGAAACCACACACTCACTGGCTCATTTTTCAACCCAATTTAACATAAATCTACATGAGCTTTGTACAGGTTATCCCAACTTAATGTGACAATTAACACACATTATGTCATTTTCAGTTTTGTTTTGTACAAATAACTGAATAATGCACACTATTTTAATTTTGTTTACAAAGATGATCAAATGACACGGTCCCGAGAACAGTCCAGAACAAGCTATAATAGCTCGAACAAGCTATAATAGCTCGATCGAGCAATAATCTAATGAATAGAAACGTTAAAAATCATATATATTTTCACATTTATCCGAAATATCGAATGAGGACGGAAAGTATGCCACTTACATTTTTTGTAGAAATAGACTGTTCTCCAACATATAGAAATACCGAAAGACACCGGAAAATATATATATAACAACAATATAAGAACGAGGCACTATTTGTTTAACTATTTATTAAGCTAAATACACCTTATTGACTTAACATCTGCCAATAATGTCAATCCCTTGCGAGGAACTACGCTTGTTTTCCTGGACACGCTTAGCCGACCTGACTGGGCAGTCTTAGCCGACCTAAGCGGTTAACAGAACTAAGCAATGTGTGTGAGAAGCCTACCTCGATGACACTACATATGTGGCCTGACCGAGTATTGAACCTGGTGTATAGAATATTGACCCCCCTCAAAATAATGTCTCTCGGGTTATTAGTCGGTCATGGAATATTGACCCCCTTGCGGAACAATTACTCCCCTTGCGAATGGCAATATATAGTGGGAAAATATTATATTTATTATAATTAAATGTTAATTAACACTGTTTAAGGCCTAGCAACATTTATTTTGAATCAATGATGTACAGAATAACATAAATATATTGAATATGAAAATATAAGTACACAGATAATTTGTCTCTATCAATTTCTAACGATGATATGGTGGGTGCTGTATAACTAGGAGGTTCACATAATGTATATGCATAATATTTACACAGACAAGCATACAACAAATAATAACAATGACCCCCACCCCCTATGTATACACTGAACAAGTGAGGGCAGGTTACTTTTCGATGCCATAGAATAATGACCCCTCTATGTGTAGACTATACATGTATGAGAGAGAGGGTCACTTTTCGATGCCATGGATTAATGACTACCCTATGATTTAGGGTGACAGGTGGACTGTAGTCCAGCGGTTAACTATTGGACTGGTAATCCAGTGATCGCAGGTTCGATCCCCCGTCTGACATAATAAAATTAACAGTCTTTCAGATGGGACTTGAAACCAAGGTCTCGTGTCGGTGCTTTACACCGTGCATGTAAATGGGTCTCTGAGGGTATCATTGCACTATCCAAAAATGACTAATCTCTTCAGGTGACGTCGCTCATATGGGCAAATTGTAGCGACAATAAATAAACGTAAAACGCACACACACATCAAGTTAAAATGCTAGTTGGATGCTTATTCAGCAGAAATTGATGTATATTTCTTTAATAAATTTAATTACGGTAATATGTCTGACTAATAAGTTTATTTAAAGTCACCCGCATAAATGCATTTGGGCGAGTTTTCTAAGATAATTAAAATGCCCATCATCTATGTGATGGTTTTGCCTATCGCAATTATTATAACTAGATGTTTAGTGGACTATGAGGGCTGCTGTAATCTCATGCTGTAATCTCAGTGTGTGTTTGGTTTTCATATCGCCAACTGTCACTCACACAGGAATTTGTGTCAGCGACAGTCAGGGGTAGACCGGGTGAATACAATACCCGGTGCACATATACTTCTAAGATGTCTAAGATTGCATATATATATATATATATAAATATGTTTACCATTTCTAATACAAAACGAGAATACCTTGTTACATGTGCAATATCGCGTTATACTGTAATACTGTGATCTACATGTCACTAGACAATAAAGTCTTGCACCCATATCCATGGATCCAGCATCCAACATTATGCATTAAAATTACAAATACTTTTAGTTAAGACTACGAAGTTTAAAATATGTGTACTAAGAAGATTAAGAGCAAGTGGACTGTCTTAATATGTATCTGTACTATGATAGTTCATAACTTATCCCCCAGTTCATAACTTATCCCCCGAGTACATATAATTATAACCAGTCATACAGATATATAGCCGGTAATAACAAATCTCCCATATACATGGGAAATTATAATTCAAATTGTGTTTATATATTACATTTGTGTCCTCGGCCCACTATGTCGATTGGACATCTTTTTTAACATTTTAAGAAAGATCAAACTAATATGGGTTACCCCTAAAAACATAAATATATAACTAAACCCATATTTCTTTGCAGTAAGCTGCAATAAGTGAAAGTTCATTTTCACTTGAAACCTAGTAGGTTACTGAGGATGTGATTTTGTGTTCCCTCCTTCATATTCCCGCTCCCATGTTTTATATTTCCCTGTGTACTGGGATCATTAATTGTTATAAAATAACAACTATACCCCTGTGTGACAACATTTATGATCAGTACGTTAAAAAACACTTCCGTAGCAATTCCAACGGTCTCCTTAGTAGAGCCAGTAAAATTGTAATAATGTTTGAAATATACTCAAGTATTTACATTAAAAAGACAGTCACACAGGGAATAGCCAAACAAATAATAACCGTAGATCCTTTCGAATGAAAAAACTTGTATGGCAGTAATCCGGTTCGGTTGTTCATGCTTACTTGGAGATAGACCGACAGCACGCAGGCATTTTTCGCGACAAGACTATTCCCATTGATAGGCGGTTTGCTGTCATAATGTTCCTATCTATGCTTCTTTTACTAAATTAAACTAAACTGGATTCTTGCATGGATTTGGACAATGAAGAATTACATAAAATAGTGACCTGAAATGATAATTGAAATTTCCTCGAACACCCTAGTATAATTCCAGGGATAAAGTATCATTTTTGCAAGAATTTTGAGATATATGTTCATATTATCATTCCTCTGCCTCAGGAATGTGTACCGAGTTGACCTTTGTTAGCGTGGGGATCAAAATACAGACCAGAAAGGGTTATTTCAGGTGCGGATCTAGGGGGTAAGGGGAAATTATAACAGCTTGCAATAAGTATAGTGTTATATTCTATACATTTTAGGATATTTATCCCAAGAAGCACTCACAGGATAGTTTGACTGAGCACATATAATCCCAAAACAAAAAGTCAGAATTGGACAACATTGCCCATATATATGTCACAGCATAAGGGCCTCAACTGTGGTAATAATACAGTTATGTAACCGTATTTCATTGTTTGAAGTCAATATCATATTGATGTTTATAGAAAGGCATAAACATTCTGTGGATATTAGATAAATGATAATAAAAACTAGGTTATGTATGCATGACACATGTGGTATAATAAATCAGATTTCTCACTTTATATGGAGAAAATCTCAAAGGGCATTTTCTTGGAAATTTTACCAACCTCACTCTAGTTTGTTTAATTATGTATATAATATTTTATTATGTATACATGGGGATTTTTATCCCTTTATATGTTTCAATCTTTTGTGTAATTGACCAAAAACTGAACAAAAACACTACGTTTTGACATTACACATATGTCATAGCATTAGGGCCTCAACTGTGGTAATAATACAGTTAGGTATCCTTATTTGATTATTTGAAGTCAATAGCATGTTGATGTTTATAGAAAAGCATAAACATTCTATGGATATTAGATAAATGATCATAAAAACTAGGTTATGTATGCATGACACATGTGGTATAATAAATCAGATTTCTCACTTTATATGGCAACAATCTCAAAGGGCATTTTCTTGGAAATTTTACCAACCTCTCTCTAGTTTGTTTAATTATGTATATAATATTTTATTATGTATACATGGGGATTTTTTTTATCCCTTTATACTTTCAATCTTTTGTGTAATTGACCAAAAACTGAACATTACACATATGTCATAGCATAGGGGCCTCAATTATGATCCTACTATAATCAGGCTACCTTAATTGATAATTTTGGGTCAATAACATGTTAATGCTTCTGAAAAATAGCCCACAGAGCTCAACTTATTGGTTTGTTTAAAAGGCCTATTATATAAAGTTTGGCTCCAACGGGTAATTGTTTCAGCCCTTATAAATGAGTAGATCTCCATGGGTGCGAGCTTCACATTATTTTCTACATTTGTATGCTCCAGGCCCGACTTGGCTGCCCTGTCAGCCAGCTCATTTCCAGTGATACCTATATGTGCACTGCTGCACACCATGCTATGGTAACCTGAAGGTCCAAGTTCAAACCCTCATTATGTAATTTACCTATGTCTTTGATTAGATCTGGTCTAGACTTACTATTCCTTGATTGTAATGAGACCAGTGATGAAAGTGAGTCAGATAATATCACATTTTTCGGTGAATTATTATCTACTATCCAGCAACTTTCTACATATTCACATTGTAGGGATGGCATGACTACATCTGCAGCTACTTTGTCAGAATCGGGGCATTTTGATCCATCTGTATAATTATATTTTGAGGTGATTGCTGTAGTTTTCCTCAATATGACATTGTACTTCCAATCTGGCGAGGTGACCCAGATCGGATTTCTTCACTTTGCTCGATATTGTAAAATCTATCACTGGATCTCAGGTAACTACCGGTAGCATCCAGGGCGGTGCCAGGTCCGCTGGTCCGGTCTGAAGTCTGCTACCTGAACACCCTTGAGGCCGTGTGCCACCACAAGTTCTGACTATTGTGGACCAAATTAAGCCTTATCCTGTTTGCCACAGGTGTGTGAAAAGCAATAAAACCTTATTTTTAGGGATCTGCAACCAACAGTGACACTTCCTGTGTTCCCAATACACTGGTTACATGTTTTATATCATTTATAATAAGTTCTCAGGTTCTGAATCCCCCATCTGACCCTAATAAAATTAACAGTCTTTCAGATGTGATGATAAACCGAGGTCTCGTGTCATTGTTTTACACCGTGCACGTAAAAGAAACAGAGCAGATGCTGGAATGGGTCTCTGTCTGTATCATTGAAATATCCTCCAAAAATCTAAAATGTCTAATCTCTTCAGGAGGCGTCGCTCATATGGGCAAACGGTAGCGACGATAAATTGAACGTAAATAAGTAATATTTTATTATTGTATGAGCAAGGACAGACAACATTATGTTTTATGACGTGTGCCTCCCTATGTGCAGGAAACTGGTCCATGCATAGAATATGACACCCTTAATGTAGATTATCCGAGTGAAGGCAGGCTCTAATCTGAATGTAGTGATTATGTTATTACCTGGAATTTTGTATGAGGGGTATGTCTATAATACTCATACCATAAATGATATAAGTGACTTATCCGGCTGAAACTTATGCAGAAGATCTTTGTATTGGACATACCCACGGATGGGTAGGGCTGTCATAATCATTTAATTTTAAGTAGATTTACAACAATATGAAATGTGGTGATGATGAACATGGGCTAACTTGCCCAGCTCATTTGCTACACAATATATATCTGGACTCGCGCATGGTACTCTCCCAGTTTGATAATGTAATAACAAGGATCTTGGGAGATATGAAGAACACATTATGAGCTGTCAACATCTCTCCGACAGACACGTGTCCTTTTAACAACCTTCATATAAGTTCATACTTTCTGTGTATTTCAAACTTATCTTTCTTCATTATGTATTTCCAAAAATCACTTTCTCTAAATAGTGTAAATATTAGTGACCGGGAATGCTAATATGAACACCATATGTCTCAAGATTCTTGCAAAAATGTTCCTTTAACCCATTTCATTCTGGATACATTTAAAGACTTTTGCAAACAACATAGATCCTGATCAGCAGGCAGCGCGACAGGATCTATATTGTTTGCTACATAGCCAAGTGTCTTAGCAAGACCATCTGAATAGCAAACAGCATAGAGCCTGATCAGACGGAACGTTCCGTGGTGCTTGATCTGGCTCTATGATCTTTGCAAATACTGTTTGAACGGTATCCAGAATGAAATGGGTTAATAATGTATCCCTGGAATTATGCTAGGGTATTAGAGGAAATTTCGGATATCATTTCTTGTCACCGTTTTATGTAAATCTTCAAGATCCATGCAAGTGTCCAGTTTAGTTTAGTAAAATTAGTACATGTAGGAACATTATGACAGCAAACCCCCTAGCCATGGGAATAATCTTGTTGCGAACAATGAATGCTGTCGGTCTAACCGAACATAAACAACGGAACCGGATTACTGCCATACAGGTTTTTGATACAACAAGTATCTACGGTTATTATTTGTTTGGCTATTCCCTGGATGACTGTTCTTTAATGTAAATATTTAAGTATATTTTAAACATTATTACAATTTTACTGGCTCTATTAAGGTGACCATTGGAATTGCTATGGAAGTGTTTTTTAACGTACTGATCATAAATGTTGTCACACAGGGGTATAGTTGTTATCTTATAATAATTAATGATCCCAGTACACGGGGGAATATAAAACATGGGGGGTGGGAATATGAGGGAATACAAAATCACATCCTCTGTAACATACTATGTTTCAAGTAAAAATGAACTTTCACTTATTGCAGCTTACTGCAATGAAATATGGGTTTAGTATATATTTATGTTTTTAAGGGTAACCCATATTAGTTTGGTCTTTCTTAAATATGTTAAAAAAGATGTCAAAACGACATAGTGGGCTGAGAATATGAATGTGATATATAAACAAAATTTTCATTTCCCATGTATATGGGAGATCCGTTATTACCTGGTACATAACTTTGTAATTTTAATGTAAAATGTCGGATGCTGGACGGATATGGGTGGAAGACTTTATTGTCTTGTGGCATGTCGATCACAGTATTATACTATGATGCGACATTGCATGTGTAACAAGGTATTCTCGTCACATAATCATAGTAGAAATGGTAATCATATATTTATATATATGCAGTCTTAGACATCTTAGAAGTATACATGTACCGGGTATTTTATTCATCCAGTCTACCCCGACTATCGCTGACACAAATTCTTGTGTGAGCGACAGTCGGAGATATGAAAACCGAACACATACTCAGATTACAGCAGCCCTCATAGCCCACTAAACATCTAGTTATAATAATTACGATAGGCAAAACCATCAATTTTAGATGATGAGTATTTTAATCTTCTTAGAAAACTCAGTCGCCCAAATGCATTTATGCGGTGGCGACATTAAATAAATTTACTAGTCAGTCATCCTTACTGCATCAAATCCTTACCCAGGCACTGTGACCTACTTTAAACCCATAAATTACTTTTAGTTTATACAAATTTATTTTATCTCCATTGCGAAACAAGTTCTTATAACTTATATTAATCACTCTCGAGACCTCATTCCTGATGGAATCCATCGCCACGAGGGAGAGAGAAGAGGCAACATGGAATTTAAATGCCTTGCCTAAGGACACAATCATAACGGTTCCAGTGGGGCTCGAACTCCAGGCCTTTCGCACTTGAAGCGAACGCGCTACCATTGCGCTATCATGACTTTCACTAAAATTGCTTTTGTTTACTGACAAAACGGCATTTGTGTTCTCTGACACATTTTGTAACTTAACAGTTATATTTGTTATCTATGTATTTTGACAACAGTTTGTTCTTTATTTCAGGCAATGTATTATGTAAGAGAGATACTGCGAACCTAATATGACTTATATGAGAGACGCACCAATATCTTAAATAAAGAAGTTTCATGGCAGCCCACTGGGTGGTCACAGTGGTGTCACCAAGACCATATCATCAATCACCTTATGATACTGGTGGTATGGACTTACTGAATATGTCAAGAACTACGTAAGTTCTCTCCAATATACATATATTAGCTTACACAACAACCATGTTCATGTGCAGCTACCCTGCTGATTAGCTATTAGCATATTTTTTTACAAACTAGTACAGGTTATATATAGTGGTCTTGTAGGAACTTTCAATTCTCACAGCTTCAACATTTTTCTCCAGGCCGTGAGAATTGAAAGTTCAATCCGAAAATGCATAATACCGAGCTACTATTAGTAAATTTAGACTTGGCATAATGTGTTCATGCTGGTCAGGTGAGATAGATATCTAACCACTTCATATGATGCCTGTGCATCACTTTAGAAAGGTCCCTGACAGGAACTTTCAATTCTCACAGCTTCAGAATTTTCCCCCAAGCCGTGAGAATTGAAAGTCACCTCAGAAAATGAGTAATACCGAGCTAATATTAGCAAATTTAGACTTGACATAATGTTTTCATGCTGGTCAGGTGAGATAGATATCTCACCACTTCATATGATGCCTGTGGGTCACTTTAGAAAGGTCCCTGACTGGAACTTTCAATTCTCACAGCTTCAGCATTTTTCTCCAAGCCGTGAGAATTGAAAGTCACCTCAGAAAATGCAGAATACTGAGCTAATATTGGTAAATTTAGACTTGGCATAATGTTTTCATGCTGGTCAGGTGAGATAGATATCTCACCTCTTCATATGATGCCTGTGCATCACTTTAGGTAGGTCCCTGACGGGAACTTTCAATTCTCACAGCTTCAGAATTTTCCCCCAAGCCGTGAGAATTGAAAGTCACCTCAGAAAATGCATAATACTGAGCTAATATTTGTAAATTTAGACTTGGCATAATGTGTTCATGCTGGTCAGGTGAGATATATATCTAACCACTTCATATGATGCCTGTGTGTCACTTTAGAAAGGTCCCTGACTGGAACTTTCAATTCTCACAGCATCAGCATTTTCCTCCAAGCCGTGAGAAATGAAAATCACCTCAGAAAATGCATACTACCGAGCTACTATTAGTAAATTTAGACTTGGCATAATGTTTTCATGCTGGTCAGGTGATATAGATATCTCACCACTTCATATGATGCCTGTGGGTCAGTTTAGAAAGGTCCCTGACTGGAACTTTCAATTCTCACAGCTTCAGCATTTTTCTCCAAGCCGTGAGAATTGAAAGTCACCTCAGAAAATGCATAATACCGAGCTAATATTAGTAAATTTAGACTTGACATATTGTTTTCATGCTGGTCAATTGAGAAAGATATCTCACCACTTCATATGATGCCTGTGGGTCACTTTAGAAAGGTCCCTGACTGGAACTTTCAATTCTCACAGCTTCAGAATTTTCCCCTAAGCCGTGAGAATTGAAAGTCACCTCAGAAAATGCATAATACCGAGCTACTATTAGTAAATTTAGACTTGGCATAATGTTTTCATGCTGGTCAGGTGAGATAGATATCTAACCACTTCATATGATGCCTGTGGGTCACGTTAGAAAGGTCCCTGACTGGAACTTTCAATTCTCACAGCTTCAGAATTTTCCCCCAAGCCGTGAGAATTGAAAGTCACCTCAGAAAATGCATAATACTGAGCTAATATTTGTAAATTTAGACTTGGCATAATGTGTTCATGCTGGTCAGGTGAGATAGATATCTAACCACTTCATATGATGCCTGTGTGTCACTTTAGAAAGGTCCCTGACTGGAACTTTCAATTCTCACAGCTTCAGAATTTTCCCCCAAGCCGTGAGAATTGAAAGTCACCTCGGAAAATGCATAATACCGAGCTAATATTAGCAAATTTAGATTTGACATAATGTTTTCATGCTGGTCAAGTGAGATATATATCTCACCACTTCATATGATGCCTGTGCATCACTTTAGATAGGTCCCTGACGGGAACTTTCAATTCTCACAGCTTCAGAATTTCCCCACAAGCCGTGAGAATTGAAAGTCACCTCAGAAAATGCATACTACTGAGCTAATATTGGTAAATTTAGACTTGGCATAATATTTTCATGCTGGTCAGGTGAGATAGATATCTAACCACTTCATATGATGCCTGTGGGTCACTTTAGAAAGGTCCCTGACTGGAACTTTCAATTCTCACAGCTTCAGCATTTTTCTCCAAGCCGTGAGAATTGAAAGTTACCTCAGAAAATGCATAATACCAAGCTAATATTAGTATATTTAGAATTGGCATAATGTTTTCATGCTGGTCAGGTGAGGTAGATATCTCACCACTTCATATGATACCTGTGGGTCACTTTAGAAAGGTCACTGGCCGGAACTATCAATTCTCACAGCTTCAACATTTTCCCCCAAGCCGTGAGAATTGAAAGTCACCTCAGAAAATGCATAATACCGAGCTATTATTAGTAAATTTAGACTTGGCATAATGTTTTCATGCTATTCAGGTGAGAAAGATATATAACCACTTCATATGATGCCTGTGGGTCACATTAGAAAGGTCCCTGACGGGAACGTTCAATTCTCACAGCTTCAGAATTTCCCCCCAAGCCGTTAGAATTGAAAGTCACCTCAGAAAATGCATAATACCGAGCTACTATTAGTAAATTTAGACTTGGCATAATGTTTTCATGCTGGTCAGGTGAGATAGATATCTAACCACTTCATATGATGCCTGTGGGTCACTTTAGAAAGGTCCCTGACTGGAACTTTCAATTCTCACAGCTTCAGAATTTCCCCCCAAGCCGTGAGAATTGAAAATCACCTCAGAAAATGCATAATACTGAGCTAATATTGGTAAATTTAGACTTGGCATAATGTGTTCATGCTGGTCAGGTGAGATAGATATCTAACCACTTCATATGATGCCTGTGTGTCACTTTAGAAAGGTCCCTGACTGGAACTTTCAATTCTCACAGCTTCAGAATTTTCCCCCAAGCCGTGAGAATTGAAAGTCACTTCAGAAAATGCATAATACTGAGCTAATATTGGTAAATTTAGACTTGGCATAATGTTTTCATGCTGGTCAGGTGAGATAGATATCTCACCTCTTCATATGATGCCTGTGCATCACTTTAGATAGGTCCCTGACGGGAACTTTCAATTCTCACAGCTTCAGAATTTCCCCCCAAGCCGTGAGAATTGAAAGTCACCTCAGAAAATGCATAATACTGAGCTAATATTGGTAAATTTAGACTTGGCATAATGTTTTCATGCTGGTCAGGTGAGATAGATATCTAACCACTTCATTTGATGCCTGTGGGTCACTTTATATACGTCCCTCTCCGGAACTTTTAATTCTCACTTGTTCAACAATTTTTTCCCAAGCACTGAGAATTGAAAGTCTCATCCGAAAATGCATACAGGTAATTAATACCAAACTAATATTAGTCAATTTAGACTTCACATATATGATTTCATGCTGGTCTGTTGATATACAGTCAAACCTGTCTTAAGCAGCCAGTCAAAGGAGTCAGAGAAAGTGGCTGCTTAACACGGGTGGCTGCTTAATAGAGGTAAACTATATAATAAAACAACCGATTGGGAATCTGGAAACTTGCTGCTTAATACAGGTTTGACTGCTTAATGGAGATGACCACTAACACGGGTTTGACTGTAGATATCTCACCACTTCATATGTTGCCTGTGGGTCACTTTGATAGGTCTCTCATTGGAACTTTCAATTATCACAGGATTAACATTTTCAGAAAATATGTATCGGAATATATATATATATATCATAAATTATGATTAATACTCATTCTTTCATGTATGTATGCGAAATGAGCGAATAAAAGGTTTTTGACTTTGACTTGAATATGTCATAAAAGAAGTGTTTATGTGTGTATTATTTCAGACCACCAGAACTGTGTTGACGACACCAAGCATTCTACTGAGATGCAGAAGTGCAGAGAAAGCTCACATTCAAAAAGCGAAGCTGCAATTACTGCTGCCCTGACCAATGTCTACTTCGCAGCAAAATTGAACCTGGCAAATGCAGTCGTGCCCGAGCTTAACTCCCTCTGCTTGAATCAAGTATGTATTAATGGAATGTGATCTGGCTGTAGGCCTACATTCAGCAGAATCTGATTCTATATATTAGATATTTGGACTATAACGTAACTGGTGGTTGTAGTAGCGAAACCAATTTTTTGTCCATTATAGGTTTACAGAGAGCTAATGCGCATGCTATTTACGACAAAGTTCTTGATATTTTCGGGCCATGGGTCTAGATTTATCAAACCTCTCTGGTTTGTGTACGGACGGTGCAGCGGTGATGGTGGGTAGCAAGTCTGGAGTAGTAACCTGTCTGAAGCAAGCAGTGCCTGGTGTCCTTGCTACCCACTGCATCGCACACCATCTTGCACTCAGCTGCAGCAGTGGTGCTGACTCTATACCTTACCTTCTCAAGTTTCAGGAGACTCTCAACTCTATTTACAAATTCATCAACAACTCTCCTAAAAACATGTCTACCCTTTCAGCTATTCAGTCTGTCTTGAACTCTCATTCTACCAGGTTCCAGGAGGTATTTCACACCAGATGGCTGTCATTTGAGGGTGCAGTTGCAGCTCTTGTTTGCAATTATTCCAGTCTTCTCTCTGTCTTTCTTGAGGAAAAGTCTGCCAGGTCACTGTCTTTACACAAACCTGTCAGCACATATAAGTTTCTGTATGTTGCCCACTTTCTCTCAGATGCGCTTAAACCTTTGGAAATCCTCTCCAAGATGTACCAGACGAAGGACCTGAACTATGCAGATGTTGAACCGCAGCTGACTTCTACAATCTCTTCCCTTGAATCCCTAAAGGAGAAGAAGGATGGCTCCTACATTTCTACATTTCTACATTTCTCTCTGCCTGTCCTTCTGAACCTGATGCTGATGGCCTTTACACCTTCGAGTTTGATGGCCACACCATCAGAGATTCTACAGAGCAGAGACGAGTAGCAGTGTCGGTGTGTGATCAGTTTATCACCAAGATGGTAGCCAGCCTTAATGCTAGGTTTTCGGACAATGAAGATGGATCTGTCATGAGGGCACTAAGCAATCTCTTCAATCCTTCTCTTTCTGTGTCTCAGGTATCCGAGGACCTTGAGATTGTTTCTGACTTTCTTGGCACTGTTGGTGTGGAGGGAAGCCGAAACGAACTGAGTCTTTTTGTACGATTTTCGAGGGAATATGGCAGTGTAAACCAGTCTGTCACGGACCATCTTTCTTGTGCCAACCTAGCCATCCGCCGCAAGGAGATGTATCCAGCAGCAGCAGCAGAAGCAGCAGAGAGATTTTTGATCCTACCAGTATCTTCTGCAGATTGTGAGAGGGGCTTTTCTAAGCAAAATCTGATAAAGACCACACTCAGGAACTCGCTTTCCAACTCTTGTCTTGATACCTTGTTGGTTCTCTCCATTGATGGTCCTCCTCTCTCTTCTTTCCCTTTCAAACGATCTTTCAAGCTCTGGGCCGCCATCAGAAATCGTAGAATATTGATGTAAATAGCATCCATACCGTCTGTACTACCCATACTACACAAGGGCATTGTAAATACTGTATATATGTTTGTGTTATTTATGAGCATTTTAATCAAAGTATTAAATAGACAAAAAATAAAAAGAAATACTTGTTATGTTATACTTCAAGATGTATCAAATTTAATATATGCACTATCATTTGAAATGCACTCCACCATCAGCTTACACATTTAATAAACTGGTGCAGGAATGCATTTTAAAATGATTTTAGTAACTGGAATCGTCATTGGTTTAATTCAAATTGACCATACACCGTGGACTGACCCCTTCATATGCCACCACTTTGTGTATGCTACTCTGCTGTACCACACTAATTCCCCATTTAGAGTTAACCTGCACACAAGTTCAAACCCCGTGAACTCGAGTCGGTGACTTATTGTATACAAAACGAAAATGGATTAAATCGAAAGCTTATAGCTTATTGAGATTATTTCCATTAAATATATAAATGTGTGCACTATCGGCGATTAAGAGATAAACGTATTATGTAGTAATACCAAAATATATAATACGTGTATGAAAATATAGTTTTATATCAAGTGAAAAACTAACAAAATGGGGATTGGGTGGGGATTGAAAGGGATGAAATAACAAAACAATTCTCAAAGTGAATCACTCTGCCAATGCATCAGTCCCTCAAAGACTATTGAATGGGTCTCTCTGCCTGTATCATTGCACTATCCTCCAAAATCTAAAATGACTCTTCAGGTGTCGCTCACTTATGCAACCTGAGTAGCGACGATTACAAAAAGTAATGCATGTTAGTATTTATAAACATATAGCATAGCGAAAGACACTGGACCCGCTACACTCTCTAGCATGGTAGCTTGGGCAGGAGCTGTCTGGCCTCTATACCGTGCAATCGTGGGACAAGCCGTCCGTGTGTCGAGTACCTAGTCAGTATGTATTTATGTACACAGTCATACACAAAACCACATCCACAGGCAGGCACACACACAATCTTATCTTTATATAAGATAATTATTCAAACTTAAAGCGAGTGGTGGGGTGTACGTTTATATATCGTCGTTACCGGTTGCCCATATGAGCGATGCCTCCTGAAGAGATTAGTCATTATAGATTTTTGGAGGATAGTGCAATGATACAGACAGAGACCCATTCCAGAGTCTCTTCTGGTTCTTTTACGTGCACGGTTTAAAGTCCCATCTGAAAGACGGTTAATTTTATTAGTGTCAGACGGGGATCGAACTTGCGATCCCTGGATTACCAGTCCAGCGTGTTAACCGCTAGACTACATAGCTGTCTGTAAAGCGAGTTTCTAGTGGCCTTGTCTATCTTTTATATTTAAAATATTGATCTCGTGGCATTGACATTGTGGAAGTCGTGATAGTGCAGTTGTAGCGCATTCGCTTCAGGTACGAAAGTACCCGAGTTCGCGCCCAGCTGTCGCTGTTATGATTGTTTCCCTTAGCAAGGGACTTAAATTGCTTCTTCTCTCCTTTATCGAGATGGATTCTACCAGAAATGAGGCCTCGAGGACGATTAATATAATGTAGTAAACACTTGTTCTGCAATCTAGTTAAGTTAAATTTGTATAAACTAAACTACAACAATCTATCTTGATTTATCTAACTTTAAATTATTTATGACAGTCAAAAGGGTCATAAACAATATACAGTTACGATTTTGCCCAATAATTTTATGTCCGTTGGTAGAATTGTGTGAATTATTAATATATTCACATTGTAATAGAACATGTAGGGGTGTCGCATCAACAGCTTAGGTCATATGACTCCAGACTTTCATACAAATATTACGACAACACACTATTTCTACTTAGTAATTGTGGCCTAACTAATACAGTTTCGGTAATGACAACGGCAGTCATATTGTATGATAAAATCTAGATTATTAATCCATAATCGATTTCATAGTGGCATTTAAATTAGCTGGCTAATCTTACAATAAACTTAAAACTGCAGTATTGGGATACACAAGCTTACTTGAGGATGTGTGAAATATCGATAGCTGATTGGATTATCCATTATAGTTTGATTGACAGGTGTCGTGATTGATAACAATAAGCTGTTCCATCAATTGACCGCGTATTCTGTAAGTCATGGTTATACACAAACACGAGCGTTTTAAACCTCATACACTGGAAATTGGAGTCTCATTAGTAGCCTTTATCTATTATCATTTATCTCTGTAAATAATTGAGAAATAAAATCTTTAAACTAAAGTGGAGGAAAGATAATGTTATTGACTTTCAATTCTCACAACTTACGTTTCTTATACCCGTAGCGTGAGCCCCGTAAGCCGCAACTAGCGAACTTACGATCCTCACGGACTTACGGGGCTCACGCTACACCGGTACTACAAGCAATGCTTCCTGCATACATTGCATTCGGCCTTCCTGATATAGTTCTACGCATAAGAACTTCAAACTCGGGTTATTCTGCGATATACCACGGTTGATACTTATTTTTTCGATTCTAACACGACATAATTCTAATAATTTTAGACGAGAATCAAAGGAGTATTTTCTTCAAACTCGGTGCTACTCCGCTGCATTTGGCTTTCGAAATTTCCTCCCGCATAAGGGGTGATGACGTTATTTTTTATGGAAAATATCAATCTAGTGCATAAATGAACAAAAGTTGTAACTGATCAATAATTTTATTTATTTTGCCAAATAAAACTGTACAGAATAGTAACTGAAACGTTACCTAACAGAAAAACAAGACGGACAAGAGATTATCTGATTCTAAAAATAGCTCACTTCCGCGAATTCCCACGGTAGTATTTACAAACATCACGTGACTTTCATTCATAAAACTTTACACGCATTGTATAAATGGAATAGCCAAAACACGATGCGCGCGCAGCATAGTTAAAAGTAGGTATATCGCAGAATAACCCGAGGTTGATTTTTCTATACAAGTATGTATGTTATTAGCTGGGTCGTGTTAGAATAACATAATATAGTATTTATAGGCAGCAAATAATACAAATAATTTCATAAGTACTCTACGCAGATTTGTGTACGTATATATAGAACGAAATACGGAGCTTAATGCCTCGTTTGATTACATTAACACTTATCTCCTTACCAGAATAAATGTAGAATGGAGTTTATTTTAACAATAAATGTAGAATGGAGTTTATTTTAACAATAAATGTAGAATGGAGTTTATTTTAACAATAAATGTAGAGACGGAGTTCATTTTAACAATAAATGTAGAATGCAGTTTATAAAATCAATAAATGTAGAGACGGAGTTTATTTTAACAATAAATGTAGAAATAGAGTTCATGTTAACAATAAATGTAGAGAAGGAGTTTATTTTAACAATAAATGTAGAGACGGAGTTTAGATTAACACTGGCATTCATACCAGAATAAATGTAGAAACGGGGTTTAAATGAACTGTCAAACATGCAATGGAATTTCATGGAATTGTACCGAGATTGTTTTTGTTTCCAGAGTTTTCAGTTAGAAATACGAATACCACATAATTGAATTTGTCGTCTGCTGCAATTATTTGATCTATTTATAGCCATTATTTTACCTAGCATGCAAAGAGTTAAAATTAAAAAAATCTACAACTTACGATTTCTGAAGCAGATGACTTTGACATAAGGCATGGACTCATTATACCGCAGACTGTACCACCCGCCTCTAACTACTCCGTGCTTAAACAAACTCTGGCACGATCCTGTCATACCAGTATCGTCTGCTGTAAAGTAACATCATTGGTGTAAAGCTAAACCGGACATGACAATATAACCTATTTAATCTAATGATATGTGAAAGCAATAAAATATTGTTCTCAATTAAAAGCAGCCCTATATCGTATGAAATAAAGATATTTGAAACATTCAAATTATACGTATGGGTAGCAATGCTGCTACGCATTCTTAAATTATAATTTGTATATTTATGTTCAATTAGTAAACAGTGTTTTTTTGCGATAAAACAAACTCGAAACCTAAAGTAGGACTTTCCGAGTCGGTCGGTCACACGCACTTGTTTACAACCGGAACCTGATTTACATTCGAAATGCATCGCCCTCTTTCGGCAATGATGAAAACAAACATGGCATATCTGCTGTTGTTTCACGCATGTGCGCTGTGCGTGTTCATTTGTTGATAAACAAATTCGCGTATACGACGGTTTATATTTATTTGAATTTTATCGTTTCTGAGCGACTATTTGGATGTTTGTAAACACAAACATATTAGTATTTATATATTTTACCAAAAACATCCTTTATTTCGATATAATGCTGCTTCAAGCATGTTGTTTTGTTTTGGACTCTATTACATGACTAACTGGAACGACATGGTTCAATGATCTTAATTCGATTTGTTTATATTGAATGGTTTGTTGTTGTACGCTCGGTTAGAATATTGTTATTGCAGAAGGCCTTTATTAAAAACAGGACAGTGACGGAATAAGGGGAGGGCTGACTGGACTGAAGCCAGGGACCCCCGATATTTAGGGTCCTCCCAATTAATATTTTAAATCTGTAATTAACTGAATAAAATTTAACGAACATTTTTAAAATGACTACATAAATAGATAGAACTTAGAAGATATCCTGAGCTTTCCAACGATGTATGACTTTAATAATATGTTGTGTTTAGTCGATTGCAGCAATAACGTATAGTGCACTGTTCCCGGAGTCTAATAGTCCGCAATACGCGTCGACAGGTGAAATCCCTTCTTACCAACCAATGCGATAGCGGAAAGCCGTAATTTCGGTGAATTTCGGCCAAGCGGGGGGTAATGTGAGCTAGGTGTAGGCCTATTCAATAGAATTTTCTTGTTTGCTTACGCTAGTATTTATTTTGATGAAAGGGTCCCTGTTTGAGCTACAGCCAGGGGCCCGTGTAACCTCAACCACCCATGCAGAAGGAATATACATTTGATAATGTTTAGAACAGCGAATTATACCTATATATATATGACCTTATTTATTAACTTGTATACGACGTATGTTTATTCGTTGAAATGCTATTTCTGTGAGGATAACATTTAATTTATATAATAGGAAAATACATTCTGTTCTATTCTCACTGCCAGATATAGTGTCGCTTAACTCTTTCAGCGCCGAATGAATTCAGAGCATGTGCAAACAACATAGATCCAGATCAGCTGCGTCTGATCAGCATTTAGTTGTTTGTTATTCGGACAGGTGCTTGAGCAATCAACATACACCCTGACCAGACGGCACGCTCTGTTCTGTCTGATCGGGTTCTCTGCTTTTGGAAACTCGCTTTTATGCGACATTGACGATGAAAGAGTTAAAATGTAAATCCAGATTGTATTTGCGGATGCCTTTCGGCTTAAATCGACATTTATGACGTAACCGTATGCTGAAATCGAGATTACCTGACGATATATATTTAAATAGAAAGTCGATGGTTTTATAAAATTAGTGACCCCCCCCCACCGTACGCAGAAGTGGTATTGGGTTTGTATCGGATCCGTTAACAATGTATATTACGCATATGAAACACTAACTTATGTTTACGACAGAATAGAATATCGTCTCGTTGGCATCGACTCCTCCACATATCTGAGTCATCCCACCATCACAAACCAGGTTACAGTTGCCATAAGCTGACGTCATCAATGGGTTGTCATAGAAACACTGACAATCACGTGAAAATATTGCAGCGTAATTAAAGTCTTGTCCCTGGCACCAGTGGATACACTGAGTAAGGGAGTTGCCCGTAGCATCTTCATAGTGTGCGCCAGGGTCGCTTGTTACGCTCTGGCAGCCCAGGAAACCTGTAAAGATGAACACCTATTTAGTACAGATAAGCCCTCTCCTGTCTCCAACGAAAACCTCTCAAACAACAACCTGCATATGACCACGTGCCATATGCGACTGTGTCTGATAGTTTGTTGAGATATAATTGGTAAAAATAGATTCATGTCCAGTAAGACGAAATTGCATTGTATGGGAGTGTTCCGTTTTTTATACATGCAATGCAAATAAGACTTGCTAAAATTATTTACACACATTTAGTTCCCAGCTGTAGCCGTTACGAGTGTAACCTTTGCCAAGTCACTTAAATTCCACAGTGTCCCTCTCTACCATATGACGATGGAATCGATCAGGAATGGGGTCTCGAGAGCGATTAAACTCAGCTGTAAGAACTTGTTTCGCAATCGGGCTAGCATAATTATATGTATGCACTAACTTGTTCTTTGCTATTGTGATCTACTAGTGTTTTTTACGTTTATTTATCGTCGCTACCGGTTGCCCATATGAGCGACGCCTCCTGAAGAGATTAGTCATTTTATATTTTTGGAGGCCCATTCCAGAGTCTCCTCTGGTTCTTTTTCGTGCACGGTGTAAAACACCAACACAGACTTCGGCTTAAAGTCCCATCTGAAAGACTGTTAATTGTATTGGGGTCTGACGGGGGATCGAACCTGCGATCCCTGGATTACCAGTCCAGCGTGTTACCACTGGACTCAGATCCGTCTGTTGTATAACTTTGTGACCTGATGTACCTAACTGTTCAATACATACTACAATCACTCAGCAGTATGCAATCCGAAGTTTTGTCGCATGTAGTTTATTCTTATCACAGGAACGTGAAATTTTATCCATAAGCCACCAAAGGTCTCGTACCTCTATCCTAGGACACCCCATCTATTAAAAAAAGACACATAAAGGTGGTTTCCCAGGATAGAGGTACAAGACCTATCTATCTTCCTATTAGTCAAACCCCTGATGGGGACCTTAGACTTTGACGCGCGTCAACTGACAAGAATGTTAGTAAGAGATGAAATAAAAGATGATAAAAAGAATGATGTTAGGTTGGTT
>CM026386.1:94732250-94751832 GCA_014843695.1 Archivesica marissinica
TGTATTTGTGTTGTTTTGTGTTGTCATATTGTCACGAATCTGTACATATTGTCACGAATATGTCCATATTGTCACGACTCTGTCCATATTGGCACGAATCTGTACATATTGTCACGAATCTGTACATATTGTCACGAATCTGTCTATATTGTCACGAATTATGTCCATATTGTCATAACTTCCTGCATACAGTTGTAAATTAATGTGTATCAAACGTAAGGTAGCAGCACATGTTTACATACGAATAATGAAATATCGAATACATCTAAATATTTAACTTTAACCTTCGACTGAATGAATAGCTTGTTCATGTATAATACTAGTGTTTTTCGCATAAAAGAAATGTCTAAATTTTCAGACTGACTGCTCTTATTTCTATGTGCATATCACCATTGAATCCATTGGCTATCACGACTTCCATGGTAGTATGCATTCCTTTGTTGTATAGCTTACGATTATTGAATCGTAATGAGATCATATTGCTGGTCGATTGTTTGCAGAAACACACTCTATTTTGGACAATAGTATCTGAACCAAGCATATGTTACACGTGTATACTGTGTAGAAGAGCAATGTACGAACACTGTGCGCAATGCAAATGACGGTCCATGCAGTGTTTTAATCATTTCATAATCAGTAGCCACAGTAACAATAATATAAGTCCTATTGACATTGACAAAAGTGACGTACACAATCTCGGCATTGACGTGTACGTATCAGTTTCATACGACGGGAGGATGGTGCACCACCAAGCACTGGTTAACTGCTGGAGTCTGTACAGGAAATGTGTTGTGGTTTTGGGGTTTGGTGTTGATGCAGGCGTAAAACCCGAACACACAAACAAACAAACTTATTTATCAAGTTTGATGATGTTATGTAGTGTACTATTCTTGGTTTAACGATATTCAGATATATGACCATACGATGTCCTTTACAATAGCAACCACATTATGTGTCATGTCGACAACGCGTAATGAACGGCACATTCCCCTCGTTGTTATCTACCTAAACACATGAGTTAGACATTTTTTAATTAAATAAAAATGAGTAAGGCAAACGCTACGCAGGCAGGGATGTCCGATTGTCGATTAGTCTGTACGTTTGGTTGTGTCTTGTCTGTACATCTAATCGCCTTCAAGGTTTCCATTACATCTGTATCAAATATTCACCAAACGTCTTGCATAACTGATGTTCGACCATGTTCATTCAATGTCCCGGCAACACATGTCAAGTGGCTATATTCCGTGTCAATATTGCACAACATCAGCACATGTAATTTAGGATTCCAAAATCGTGATCTGACATTTTATATATCCTGTATCAAACAGGCGACTGTGGGTATTGGTCACATTGATCGACAGCTCTACTTATGTTGAAGAAACATAGTCGTGTTACAGGTGTTAGATTTTTTGAAATCTCATACGATGCACTCACCCATATACCCCGACGGTGCTGACTATAGATACAACTACAGGATTGAATGAATTAGTGTCAATATCACAGTTGTTACACATGTAAACATGACATGCTCTTTTTCTCTTTGCATTTATGAAGGGATTATTTGTTTTCATCAACGATAAACACTGTACTATACAACTCTCATGCATCTATATTCAAGGTCAACGTTAGTACAATGTATAACATAGTATTTAGATTGTGTGACATTTATAATCAGTGAATACTATGACTAATGCTGTGTTAATGGGTATACAACATCTGTTTCCAAATGCTCTTTTCGGGGTCATACTCCAGACAGTGTTGCATATTTCTTTCTATTCGCGCTTATCTATACGTTCATTAAAGTGCATTTCAGGTTTTATCAGTATGCCTTGCATTTGTTGGAGCGTCATTCTCGAGGCGATATCACGGCAGAATATGTGACATTGAATCTATACATATAGGTTCGTTCATGCATGGTTATGCTTTATTTCAGTGTCCCCTGTAGGCCTAGCAGTTGATGGAGGTTCAGCAGGAGGAGATCTGGCGGCAACAGATGTGACATTGAACTGTAAAACAACAACTTGTGTATTCCCAGCACCAGCAGAATTTCAATGGTTTTATAAAAAGGTATGTTGTTATCTCAGAAATTAGTATGTGACATGAATTATCTGCACTGCACATTTGGATCTTCCATTTTCTCATTTGGAAAGACAGAATTACATAGAATGCGGAATAATGCCACTGTGTTCTTAATTATCAATATTGTTTTAGCTTGGACGAAAAAGTCTACGAAGTTGATACAACATTGGAGACTTCTTCCTAACTAAAATAACATTGCTACATTGCGGAGATTTATCTAATCTCTCAGATAGCTCCACAATCCGCCATCTCACTCATATATTAACTAATCTCTCTTATTGCTCCACAATCCACCATCTCACTCATGTGTAGACCGGGGAGGTTATAGATATAACAAACTCTGGTTGTTTTCGTATTTTCGTATATATGGATATAAAGAGCCTGTAAAATACAATATATACATAATATTATTATGTACAAATCATTCTACTTAATTTCACAATACAAAATAGTAAATACACAATTCCAATTCAAGCATTTCAAATAAATATTTTACAATGTAAAATATCAAAGATAAAACATTACATTACCAGAGTCCGGCTATCGGCTGATACATATAATGTATATATGTATATATTTACTAGTATAGTATATATTAAGGTAACCAGGATAGCTTTTCAACTTATCCGTTTGACTAGTAGAGCAAGAGTGTGGGATAAGGGTCTTGAACAAGTTAGTTGGAAAGTGCACCTAATTAGTTGAGTTAGTTCACTCATTCACACATCTGACCTGATTGTCACTCACAATCACTCACCCATAATACTTTATACACAATAGTAGTGAAGACTAGTATATATTATACAAAGACATAGTATGGGACCAGGCTATATCATTATGATATGATTCAGACCAGTGATTTTATTAGGCCATATAGGGAAACTATTGGGTGGTACGCTTGCAGCAGGGTTTGGAAACATTATAATGTACATGTACTAAATATCAATAATTATTTCCCTTTAACATAAATATGACATGGGTTACATAGTTCCCCCTCTTGGAGAAAAGGTCTCCTGACGTTTTAATTACCTGAAACTAAATGAATATTGTAGATCAATCCAAATAATCAAGCTATATAATAACAATTTTATTTACTGCATCATTCACTATCCAACATCCGACATTGTCAACTGAAATAATTTTACAAACTGAAATAAAAACATAACAACCAATACAATGTAATTAAAGATACTAATGTAACGATCATTAGTTAAGTATTACACCGTGCATAGGTATGTTCAATATGGCTGGCTTAAAGGTATATGTCCACAATAATGGACATATGCTACAAATCTGTTCCAACTATGTGGAGACCTGTAAAGGTAAGATTAACCTTCAAATTGTACAAACATGAACATTTACTATGAAAATAAAAACAACAATTTCAAATGACATAATGAAATGTAATACTAATGTACGCGCATTGTATATATATTGACATAGAATGATTCAAACATTGCACTTACACAGTAAAATACCAGAATACAGTATATTTTGAAACAATTAAAAACTCAATATCTGACCTGTCTTACACATAGTACACAACCTTGTCGGTATTTGGTACTGCCGTCAATGGGACCACCCATTCTCCATACCGGTCCGGTGGCTTCCTTTGGCGCACCGGGCGACGGGTCGGTTCAGGAGTTTGGGCATTGCCAGCAGGGACGACAACAGGTTGGTCTATTATGGACTCTAAATGTGAGACAGATCTCTGTACTGATGGTTCCGAGGTGGTGTTATAAGATATGGGTTGGACTATCAGTAGTCGCAGGAACCGTCCTAGGTATCGTCGGAGGCAGCAATCCAGGGTGATTATGCTTTCGCAAAGCTGGAGGTCTGTATAGTTTGACGCTTTCGCCTTCGCTATCTAAATCGGAACTATCAGATTGGATTGCGTGAGGTACATGTACTGGTGGTGTCTTGAGATTGGTTCTGGCCAAATCCTTGCGGATAGGGCCTATCTCAGATTATACACTTACATCCACCGTCGGTGTATCTCTGGGTACACAATTGAATGGCAGGAGCATATTCCTATGCAAAGTCCGAATTGGTCCTTTGCCATTCTCAAGTTGTACACGAAATACTGGTATGTCGGGGTTCGGCATAGCTAGCACAACATAAGGGTCGCGATCCCATCTGTCTGCTAGTTTATGTGTCCCCTTGATACCGACTTTCTTTACAAGTACACGGTCTCCAACTTCTATCTTGGACTCACGAACTTTACAGTCGTACCTCTCCTTGTTCTTGGCAGCCTGCCTGCCAGCTTCATTGGCAGCTGCCCTATATGCATATTCTAGCCGGTTCTTTAGTTTGGCTACATAAGTCGTAAGTGTGAATTCACCAATATCTTGTGGATCTGTGCCTAAGTAGGCATCGATAGAAAGTCGAGGATGCCACCCAAACATTAAATAGTGTGGCGAAAAACCGGTTGCGTCACTCTTGGTACCATTGTATGCCTGAACAAGAGGGGCGATATACGATTTCCAGTCGCTCTTTTGGTGTTCCTCTAAGGTACAAAGCATGCGCAGAAGAGTGCCGTTGAATCGTTCTGCTGAACCATTACACATAGGGTGGTACGGCGTTGTACGGCTTTTACGAATGCCCGTGACCTTACACAGTTCCTGTATAGTCCTACTAAGAAAATTTCGACCTTGGTCACTGTGAAGTCGCTCGGGAAAACCATAAAAACGGAAATAATGGTCATACAAGGCCTTGGCAGTGGTTTGTGCAGTCTGGTTGCGACATGACACTGCTTGAGCATATCTGGTGAAGTGATCCACTATAACCAGTATGTTTTCCACACCACCTTTGCTAGGTTCGAGCTTTAAAAAGTCGATGCACACTAGTTCCATTGGTCTAGAGGTAAAAATTGGTACAAGCTCTGCGAAAGGTTTGACAGGGGTCTTTCGTCTAATACATGAGCTACAATTGGTGATGTACTTGTTAACATCCTCTTCCAACCCAGGCCAGTAAAACCGTTGTCTGGCCAGCCAAAGGGTCTTTTCCTTGCCCTGGTGACCAGCATCGTCATGAATACCCTTCAAGGCAATAGTCCTGTGGGATTCAGGTAAAACAAGTTGACGAACTGACTGGCCGTCCAAGAAAGCGGTTCTGTACATAATTCCCTCATCGAGATGAAGTCTGTTCCATTCTCGGAGAAAACGCTGTACAACTTTTGACTCGGATCCTCTCCCTCTGGGAAGAAAACCACTTTCGAGGAGGTCAATCACCCTTAAAATGGTAAAATCATTCAATTGCTCAGCTTTCCAGTCAATCTTGTTGAAATGTTCAGATTCAAACATCTCCTCATCGGCCGAATGAGGAACTGCCGAATCTGATACACAGTCGACAAGTGGTGTAGCATTTACAGCACCTTGAAAAATCGCTTTCATTTCTTCTTGAAAAACGTATCGACGAGATAAACCATCTGCGTCTCCGTTTTGGCTGCCACTACGGTATTCAATATAAAAATTGTAATTGGCTAATTCTGCTAGCCAACGGTGGCCTGTTGCATCAACCTTTGCAGAGGTTTTGACATAGGTTAAGGGATTATTGTCAGTAACCACCTTAAAGTCATTCCCACACAAGTAGTCATGGAATTTATCTGTGATACTCCACTTAAGGGCTAGAAATTCCATCTTGTGGGCGGGATAATTCCTCTCACTGGGTCTCAAACTTCGGGATGCGTATGCAATAACACGCTCCTTCCCGTCTTGGACCTGGTACAGTACTGCTCCTAATCCAAGGGAGGATGCATCCGTGTGCAGAATAAAAGGTTGGGAATAGTCTGCATATGCCAAGATTGGGTGTGATGTTAATTTATCTTTGATTGTATCAAAGGCAGCTTGCTGGGCATCACCCCACATCCATGGAACGGGTGTCTTGGTCTTCTTCTTGGTCTTTTTCTTGGATTTTTTCTGGTTAAAACCATGTCCTTCTAATAAGGAGTTTAACGGCTGTAAAATCTGGGCATAATCCTTTATAAATGTTCTGTAGTAGCCCGAGAATCCAAGAAATTGTCTGAGAGATTTCAGATCGTGACATGCTGGCCAATCTTTAACGGCGGAAACTTTACCGGGATCCGTAGAAATACCTTGATCAGAAACGACATGACCCAAGTAAGTTGCGGATTTCTTGAAGAATTCGCATTTTGAAGGTTTAAGCTTCAAGTGATGCTGATCCAACCGTTGAAAGACGGATTCAATCCTCTCTAGGTGTTCCTCAAATGTAGATGAGAAAATAAGGATGTCATCTAAGAAAATTAAACATTCTCTAAGATGCATATCACCCATGCATTTTTCCATCAGTCGCTGGAAGGTTGCGGGTGCATTGGTGAGTCCGAAACCCATCCGGTTCCACTCATAAAACCCCAGTGCTCCGACACTAAAAGCTGTTTTGGCCTTATCCTCTTCTGCAACTTCGACCTGCCAGTAGGCTGAATGTAGGTCAAGTTTACTAAAATATTTGGCAGAAGAAAGGACATCAATAGTGTCGTCAAATCTGGGTAACATAAAAGCATCCTTACGGGTCTTGTTGTTCAATCGACGCCAATCCACACAAAACCTGAGTGCACCGGAGGATTTTCTAATCAAAACAACGTTAGAAGAGTAAGGACTATCAGACTCTCGAATAACGTCTGCCTCCAACATTTCCTTTATGTGCTGACGCACTTCCTCATACATGGCTGGAGGGATTCGTCTGTATGGGTCTTTAAACGGTGTATTGTCCTCTAACACTATCTTGTGCTGTACAAGATTTGTTTTACCCAAGTCCTGACTGTCTTTTGAAAATACATGTTTCCATTTACCCAGGACTTGTTGAAACCGCAAAACTTGAGACGGAGACAAATTTGTATTGTCAACGTTGACACCCAGGTCTTCGAGAGAGGTATCTGAAGATGTATCCTGGCAAATATATGTAGAAAGATCATCCACAACTGTTGCTTCAGAAATTTCACAAATCTGTGTTTTGGGTTTAAAAGATAAAGTCTTCGCAGTCATATTACAAATCCTGACTGGGACTTTAACTGTGGATTGTTGATTGACTTTAACAATCCGAGGACATACTGTATAACCTGTAACAGATTCAGGTGTCTCAGTGACAACAGATGAGATGTTGTTGTCGAAATTACGGACTATCCCATTGATAGTAACTGTCTCATATGGTGCTACCGTAATCGTTTTGGTACCGCACGGCTTTACTGAGAAGGTCCGGGAGTCGAGGCTATCCATCGCCGAATTCCATTCTACTGTGATGTCAACAGTAGAATTGTCTGAAGATGGGGACAAAAATGTCTTACACCTTCTAAGAACGTTTGTTCCCACAATGACGGGACACGTTCTGTTAAAACTATTGTCTGGGATGACCAGAACAGGAATATCCAATTAAAAAACAGATAAAAACGGTAATGTGATGGTAGACTCAAAATAACCTGAGTACTCCATGCGTGAACCATCAGCAATTGATAAGTCAATACCAAGAGTGGTGAGAGGCTGTAATACAACATCTGAAAGTCTCTTGAAACAAGAAAGAGAAAGAGTGGTTACTTGACTACCAGTATCAATCAAGGCTTTAAAAGAACTGCCGTTGATAACAATATCCTGTTCATTCGGTGAACCTATAAGACGGTTCACAAATTGTTGTTTTGGTGGGTGTGGGTTCGTTTGGGCAACTTGATCACCAGTCCCTGTTTGGCCCTCAACAGAGACGGTATCTAGTTTAACGATTGGCGATATTGGGAAATTGCCTCTTCCGCGACCAAATGACCTTGGTCCGGAGTTCGGCTGCAGGTGTGATCATTGCGGATTGTAATCCTGCTGACTATAACCAGAAGCTTGGTTGCCACCACTGTATCTCCCAGGTCTATGACCGCGACCTCTGTTGGTACTAAATGGTTGTGGTGGTAGAAAGAATGACTGCTGTTGTTGTTGCTGGTTGTGGGTAGAGTCCAGCTTCTGTAAAATCTGGTCGAACTTGGAGTTGATCTTCTGGTCCATCATGTTCTCACAGGAAGTGAGTTTGGTATCGAACTGATCCAAGCGAGACTGCATTTTCTTTTCCAATAAAGAAAACTGTTGTTTCACGTCTGAGTCCGCAGTAACTGTATTGTTCTTAACAGAAACCTTCTTAGAGAAAGGAGTTGTCTGTAGAACATTACCAGTTGAAGAAGAGTTGAGATTAGAAGAAGTCGAAGTGCGCAACATCTCTTTCTCAACTTTGCGGATTTCTCGAAGTAATTGGTTGTAGTCCTCCAGGGTATCATACTTGTGGCGGGTCTGTAGTCGCAACATATCCGAGGATAACCCTGCCCAGAACTTATGACGAAGTATGTCATTCCTTGCAACACCTGGTAACTGACCCTTATTGATGATGTCCTGTAACAACGTTTCTAGGCGACATGCATAGGATGTTACTGATTCGTCCGCTGCCTGAGAGGAATTAAAAAATTCTGTCATCAGGTCCTCTTTGGTCGATGCATCTGAGAACATGCAGTCTAGCTTATCCATAATCTGGACAAGTGTTGACTCCTGACCTAGCGGAATCACCATCATACGGGCAGAACCTCGAAGGGAACTGCGCACATTGTACAACAGGTTGGTGGCTGATATTTCCGGATTGTTCATCAGACATTGGACTTCATATCTCCATATAACGTAAGGCACCTCCCCCTTGTTGATAGGTTCATCACCCGAGAAGCTGGGCATCTTAGGAGGGTTGGATGAAAACTGTGTCGGATATGGAAGTACATTGGGGGTTGAAACAAAAGGAAATCCAGAAGGTGGTGGTCTATTAAGAAAAGACTGCACTGATGGTGTACTATCTGCACCGTTGTCTGGAATGTCAAACCGTCTGCCTCTGAAAGAAGTGAAGGGCAAGGGCGGTGGGGGTGCTTGAGCTGACTTTGGAACCAAGTCAAAATGCTCACTCAACTGTTTATAAACCTGGTCCATCATCCCCGGGGGTAATCCTCCAGGAGTGCTCTCCTTTCCTGGTGTATCCATTATAACAATTATAACCAGGATATAAAGACAATAAATACAAGAGTTGCACAAAAATATGCAACAAAATCAATAGTGGACACGCGAATACAGCGCAAAAATACCGTCGCAACCGTACGTAATATCGCGATAAATAATTGTTGAAACGCAAAAATATTTCGCAAAAAATTACAAACGCAAGAATTATATATGCTATAAAACAAATGTATGGTTGGCCTTTAATACTCTGTTGAGAATCAACAGTAGCTAATTATAACTGTCTATACAATGTAACACCTTCAATATAAAGGCTGAACTGACCAATAAATAAGTGGTGTACTATAGTGGTGAGTATCCCCGCCTGTCACGCGGGAGACCGGGGTTCAATTCCCCGACGGGGAGCCATTTGTAGACCGGGGAGGTTATAGATATAACAAACTCTGGTTGTTTTCGTATTTTCGTATATATGGATATAAAGAGCCTGTAAAATACAATATATACATATATTATCTAATATCTCTGATTGCTCCACAATCCACCACCTCACTCATGTATTATCTAATCTCTCTGATTGCTCCACAATCCACCATCTCACTCATGTATTATCTAATCTCTCTGATTGCTCCACAATCCGCCAGCTCACTCATGTATTATATAATCTCTCTGAATGTTCCACAATCCGCCATCTCACTCATGTATTATATAATCTCTCTGATTGCTCCACAATCCGCCATCTCACTCATATATTATCTAATCTCTCTGATTGCTCCACAATCCGCCATCTCAATTATGTATTATCTAATCTCTCTGAAAGTTCCACAATCCGCCATCTCACTCGTGTGTTATCTAATCTCTATGATTGCTCCACAATCCGCCATCTCACTCATGTATTATCTAATCTCTCTTATTACTCCACGATCCGCCATCTCACTCATGTATTATATAATCTCTCTGATTGCTCCACAATCCGCCATCTCACTCATGCATTATCTAATCTCTATGATTGCTCCACAATCCGCCATCTCACTCATGTATTATATAATATCTCTGATTGCTCCACAATCCGCCATCTCACTCATGTTTTATATAATCTCTCTGATTGCTCTTTTGTAACAATCCGCCATCTCACTCATGTATTATCTAATCTCTCTGATTGCTCCACAATTCGCCATCTCACTCATGTATTATCTAATCTCTCTGATTGCTCCACAGTCCGCCATCTCACTCATGTATTATCTAATCTCTCTGATTGTTCCACAATCCGCCATCTTACTCATGTATTATCTAATCTCTCTTATTGCTCAACAATCCGCCATCTCACTCGTGTATTATCTAATCTCTCTTATTGCTCAACAATCCGCCATCTCACTCATGTATTATCTAATCTCTCTGATTGCTCCACAATCCGCCATCTCACTCATGTATTATCTAATCTCTCTGATTGCTCAACAATCCGCCATCTCACTCATATATTATATATTCTCTCTGATTGCTCCACAATCCGCCATCTCACTCATGTATTATCTATTCTCTCTGATTGCTCCACAATCCGCCATCTCACTCATGTATTATATAATCTCTCTGATTGCTCCACAATCCACCATCTCACTCATGTATTATATAATCTCTCTGATTGTTCCACAATCAGCCATCTCACTCATGTATTATATAATCTATCTGATTGTTCCACAATCAGCCATCTCACTCATGTATTATATAATCTCTCTGATTGTTCCACATTCCACCATCTCACTCATGTATTATCTAATCTCTCTGATTGCTCCACAATCCGCCATCTCACTCATGTATTATCTAATCTCTCTGATTGCTCCACAATCCGCCATCTCACTCATGAATTATCTAATTTCTCTGATTGCTCCACAATCCGCCATCTCACTAATGTGTTATCTAATCTCTCCCTACTTGGAAGATGGTTTTCTCCTGTAAGGTTGTCTAATGGGTATATCACCATTAATATGTGTATGTGTTCTACTAGGTCTTTTTTCTAATAATATATGTGAAACTATTAGAAACTATGTGCTCCAATGTTGGACTATTTATCCTTCTAATTGTGCTTGTTAACATTAAAACCTGTAATTATCAAAAGGCTGGGTGAATCTGGATTTGGAGAAGAATTACCCGGTTTTCATGAATCAACTACCTTTACCTCTAGAAGTGAACACATAGAATATTCTGTTCAATGTGTATAGTATATGCAGTCATATTGACTGGGATCCTTGCTATAGTACCTGTATGTTCGTGTGTAACAACTGCAGTATACATATATAATCCCAATACTTGCGGTTTCTCGTTGTAATGACTGGGTTGTTGTCATATTATTGTCATCCTTCCTAAGCATAACCTAGACTATTTTAGTTGTAGATTGACCTAGCGTTCTGTTTGATTATTTCACTGAAATCAACATTTTCATGGCATCCCAATCTATTTGAAATGGAACATATGAAGCAGACAACTTACCTGTATTGTACATGCACTATGCGTTAACGTTCTACCAATTCATGTTGGTACTTCGGTTATAATTAAAATGGGAATACATACACGTGTTTCTAATTACATTACCTTAGATCCACTAGCACCGACACTATCTAATCATTAATGCAAATGTGTGTCAATTATCAACGGATGCGCATTTGAAGTGTGGTGCGTGCTGTGTGCTTGGCACCGTCCGCCTTTGTCATTGTACTGGAGTTTGCAAGTCTTGTCTGCAGCCTTGATAAGCCTTATGTGGAGCCTCGTATTTGACATGACACGGATATTGAGATACTCATATGCTCCAGTTACTGTACCACAGTGTGCTCGGGATAGATATGTCTCTAGACTTGCAACATTCATAGACTTCGTGCACAAGAACAGATCACCATTCAATGGGTAAACAGCTCGGGTTGGGATCCCCGATAAACATCCTTCATGTGCTACCAGTGTAGGTCGTCATATGATCGAGGTAGCCGTCACCTAAAACATAGAAAACAGAAGACAGGGCAAGTGTACTCTCGTACAAACCATAGATGTTCCATGCATCCAATGTAATAAGCTTAACAGGAAGACTAGTACAAAGTAATTCGAGCAGTTCAACCGTCATACATTCAGAAATCAAAGTTAGTGTTGAACCTGTGTCAACTAAGTCGCTTGTTTCAATACAAAATGTCCAACTAATTTATATGCTTATGACGTTTAAGAGCTATAGTGTGACCGTTCTCTTGTGTACCCTACCACAACGGAATTTCGGATGTTAAGCTAGTCTCATTCATCCCCTACCGGTCTGGGCCAGATGTGACTATTAACCGCCACCCGTGCGCACACAATAATGTGTAGTAAGTGGCTAGGAAAACAATAGATCTAGTGTCTAGTTGTCACTTCGATCTGGTTATACATTCTATTGCGCGGCTAATATAACAAATGAGAGGCCATTAGCGCAGTCACTTAAATACCCATTGGTGCGGCGAGGAATTCCTCGTATGTCTGTCCACACATAAACATACTTCACTATGGCAATGATATCAGTACAACAGGTGTACTGTCTAGTTGTCTTGCGTTAGGGCCTTAGTGGATATGCGGCTATACTACGGTGAAGAAAGGTATACAGTCAACAACTATGAAGGTCTTCATATAGAGATGACCATGACTAATTGCTATGCTTCAATCCATCTAGTTGGATGGAAGTGGCTGGCTGGAGGCGATGATAACTGCATAGGATGAATAGGAAAGGAAAGGTTGATTGTATTCAAAATGGGCTCAACATATCCAGAGGCCACCGGAAGCACCGGGCTTGTATCATCATTGGCAGTTCCGACGAAACGCGCATACCAGGTGTACATAGAGCAACAGCAAGATGATTTGGTGCAGATATTGGGATTTGATGAACGGGTGACAATCATCAGTATAACCGGAAGATCACAGTTTAGCTTCTGGAGTAGAACACGAGATATGGAGCTCATATTCTTAAAGTCTGAGAGAGGCCAATAGCATTTTATATAGAGGAGGTCACTGAGCCGCTTCCTACTTTGGTATTCCACGATTGATCATGTTCATCATTCACGTTGGGTCTCAGTTTATATCCGGGATCTAGATAGTCAATAGTCACAACATTTACTGGGCTCAGCAAGGGCAACATTGTTACACTGAACACCAACAGTACATGTTAATTCATGAATCATACACGTGAACGACTTATCCTGAGCTTCTGATAAATGACCTTGAGCTAGGTGTGTCCATGGATGATGTTAAGATATCACTACTCATGTATGCAGCCGATATAGTTTTAGTGTCAGATACAGAAGACAATCTGCAAATTATGCTAGACAAGATAGAAAACTGGTGCAAGAAATGGAGAGTACTAATAAATACTAATAAATCGAAATGTGTACACTTCCGAAAGGGGCGAAAAGAAAGATCGACATATCAATTTAAGATCGGCAACAACGTGCTCGAAACAGTTACTTTATACAAATACCTTGGTGTTATCTTCCAGGAAAGAAGTGACTTTAATGCAAACTGTGATGCACTATCTAAAGCAGCAGGGCGCGCTTTAGGCAGTATCATCAGCAAGATTCATGGTCTAAAGGAATATGGATATAAAACATTTGATAAACTTTACCATGCATGCGTTGTACCCATTCTTGACTACTGCTCATCCGTCTGGGGTCTTAAACAGTATCAACAGTCTGACAATATACAGAATCGTGCCATGCGTTACTTTATGGGGGTACACAGATTTACACCAGTACTTGCATTGACCGGAGACATGGGATGGATACCAGGATTATACCGGAGATGGTTATCAGCGCTACGCCTTTGGAATCGGCTTGTTCTGATGGATCAGAATAGGTTGACATTCAGAGTGTTTGAAACAGACTATAGAAAATGTACTAGTAATTGGTCTAACGATATGAAGTCACTTATGTATACATTGGGGTTAAATGATCAATTCGATAACAAAATGCCTGTTAACATTCCGCATGCTAAATCACTAATAAACCGTCATTATTCACGGATTTGGTCCCATGATGTGCAAAGAGTGTCTAAATTACGTACATACAGGCTAGTTAAATCTGAATTCAAAACCGAAGAATATCTACTTATAAACCTACTTAAAAATGAACGGTCATTACTTGCACAACTAAGAACTGGGATTCTCCCGCTGCGTATAGAAACGGGACGGTACATTGGTGAAAGAGTGGATGAACGTATATGTAGACAATGTGAATCAGGAACTGTGGAATCAGAAATGCATTTTCTGTTTGACTGTAGCCTGTATAATGCGATACGACGAAAAGTGTTTGAAAGCCAACTGTCAGACAATGATTTTAACAATATGTCATTAGAGCAGAAACTGTTGTATTGTACAGAAAATTACCCTAGAAAACTAAGTAAATATGTGGTACATGCCTATCTGTTGAGAAGAAGAACTATTTATACATACACATGACCATACAACACACAATTACACAGTGTGTCCTATTTCAATATGGAACATCATTATTTTGCAAAGGAAACGCTGTTTGTAGTATATTTTTGATTAATGTCCAACTGTTAACAAATCTATCTCTCATTGATTATATTTAAACCATAATTGTTTGAAATCGTATATATATGTATGTTAGTTAAATGTCATTAACTGTAACTTTGTATATGAGGTGACTTATAGGCCCACTGGGTCGGGTGCAACATTTTGTATATATTTGTTTGATTTATGTTTAATGCACATGTCACTATAATAAAATAATTTCTATCTTCTATCTATCTACACTTCTGTGTTTGTCTCATTTAACATTGACTGATAAAATAAAGTTTAAAGTTTGGTTGTTTTATTCATTGTATCATGTCGTGTGCCGATTAATGGAAGTGTGAAAATCACCCGCGACCGTAATTATGGGTCAAATTATTGCCAGGTGCAATTGGACTAAATTAACAGGTCGCATTACGGAATAACGCGGTGGTCCTGTAATAGTGGTCAACGACCATTGGAATATATAGGGTGAACTATTCCGTTATGAACGTATCATTAGCAAAAGCGGAATGGTCTCGTATTCGATGTGTACGCATATAGATTGTAAAGTGTTGAAAACAATACTGTGTTTTTACTATTCAACAAAAGTACACTATTTGTGTCGCAACTATGAGTTTCCTATCTTCACTACATTGTGCACAAACATTTGCAAAATCATTTCTTTTACTATGATCACATCAGTGGATATAATACCTCATACCTCAGAGGTTACATTCAGCAGTACATATTTCTCCCCTTATGTGGGAGACATATGTTTGTGTCATTGCCGTCTGTCTGTCTCTCTGTCTGTCAGGCCGTTATATGTATTGTCAAGTTCCAGACTTGGAATAGCTTGTGTCCGATGGGTAACCTGATAGTTACTAGGATTGTATTATACCCTCCACTAGTTAGATTGATGTATCCACTCTATATATACGACGTAAACTTGGTACAGGTGCCACATTCTTGATAACAAACATAATGATGTAATCCCATCAATACTATAGCTATGTAGTATGGTGGTTATGTATTACTCAGCATGTATGCTCTTGATAGCTGACTATATTGTAATCCCGTTCCGGTTGGATGAATTGGTTGGTTATTTGAACATTTCTATAACATGACGCGGGTCCATGCTTCATCTCCAAAACGCCTTGTTTTAAGCGTTAGCATGATGTTACACCATGGTAGATTTTCACCAAACTTGGCAGGAATCATTGAACTTAAGATGTCATGCTGTTGTTTATCAAACGACTAATGAAACAACTGCACTGACTCCGAACATGGTGATGTTGGGTATAAACGCCATACTTCCAGTAGAGGTAGCAAGTTTCCCAATCAGAATATGTGTATTCATACAGCATATATTACCGGTATATTATAGGAAGGAATGTACACTTAAATTACTCTGAAACACACGGATGCGTTCAATGTATTAAGCAATACTAAATAGTTGTCTAAATAGTTGCTCCATACCGATTACAATACATAAATATAATTTAGAAAGTGATCTGAACTACTGATAAAGTCACACTTATATTAAGAGACCACTCATGTGACCGACTGAGCAAATGCGGTATCGTTATAAACGGTTTCATAATGCATCATTTGGATGTACAACACAGCAAGAGAAGGTCGGGCAATTGTGTAAGACGCATGGCTTTACTTTGAGTATATCTAAGATAAAAGTACTAAACTCAGGGCATTATATTTATGATTGATTTCCTTTTTCAATTCCAACATATGAACTATCCTAGCTTTGTACATGTATGCTTGTGAGTAAATGTCCATAAATACTATATTAAATCTATGGTACATGTTCCATTTATTCATTTATAATCATATCCACCAATGTCTAAAGAAGCACACTCTGTATTTGATAAAGAATAATTATATACTTGATAAAGCACTAGTACCTGTGCTTTCAATCTCAGCGCTGAAGCTGACAAACAGTGCCTGTAATTCCACGACGTTGTATAGCCCGACACTTCATTGTGTACATCCTAAAACACATCCGCTTTACATTTCAGAAAGTTGTTCTCATTAAATTTCATAAAGTATTCCTAAATTCCTGTCCTTTGTGTTCCTATAGAATGTTTCAATATTTGTGTTGTTGTTCTAGTTCAAGTGAACAGTGTTACTCTCAGTTATGGAAACGCTCTACCGATTGCTTAAGGCTGTTCACTTGAAATAATTTACCCCTCACCACTGCAGGTTCGAATCCCACTGGGGTGTTGAATTATTTATGTGAGGACGGTATCAAGCTAGATTGCGAGAGGTCGGTGGTTTACCCAGGTACACGTCCGTGTCTGTAATACTGCTCTAAAAGGCATCCGGGATCTTCATCCACCAATACTAGCCAGAGAGTCACCATATAACCAGAAAACCTAAGATGATTATGCGACGTTCAACCCCACAAATAAAAAACAAACAAACAACATTAAGCTAAGCTAATGTAAAATGTAATGTGACTATAGTAAAACAAACTTAAATTGACATTGTTTGAAATATCCTCAAAATACACTGATTTTATTGTAGTCCGTGCTCTTGCTCACTGCGCTATTTAGACACGTGCTGTTATTTTAGCAACACCAGAGTGTAGATATACCTTACATTTACTATTTACCACATCACATAACTGTAAGCAATGCCACTTTAAGCTTACAGACCTTTATAGTACGTCAAGAATTGAAACATATAATTGTTGATATTAAAATAATGTAATTTAATGTTTATTTCTTTTTGCATCAGAAATTTTGAATTGTGATCAAATATTCACACGCCCTCCTCCAACAACCATTCCAAGAGGGGTTTCACTGTACCATCCAGTTGTCAAAGAAGGTGTATGTAGAATGCTCTATATATACATCATTTCGACCTAGTGGCACAACTGATGTCTGTTCCTAAAAATGAGATATGTTTTATTGTTCGTTACACGGACTTATTACTTCGTTGATATCGGCAAAATCTAAGGAGTAAATTAAGATAACACACACTTTTTCCACTCATCTTATGATTATTAAAGTATTATATTTCGACATATATTCATTTTATATGTAACGAAATGATATCAGTTAATATACACTATAAATTCATCTCAACATCTGGTTATGGGATAACAATAAAAACAAATGAATCCAATTACAATGACTACTGTAAAATGCACGATCAATCAGACTTTATCTGCCAATGGGGGTCATAGAAAAACCAGCAATGACATTCAGTTTTGAAGAGCATACATACATTTAATAGTTTTGCAATATACTTTGATACTTTATAATGTCCCTCCCAGAAAATATGAGAGACCTGATTTTAATAATTAGACACATTTAATAAGCTCTATGGTTTGAGGTCATGTCCTGCTCTGGTTTACGCAAATGTTTACTTCACGTTCGTCCACTTCTGTGGCGGTGTTGTCAGCATTAGCCTCTCGTTTACGTTTTTATTTCCACCAACATCGACGTTTTATTTGAACCATTTTCACAATTTAAGAACGGAACACAAGATGAAGTAAATCAAAATTACTATTATTTTAATTTTTATAATATCCAGTTTAATTGTTCACAACAAAATAATGATCCATATATATATTTTAATATCTCAATCGAAAGTTAGCCTAATATAATTTAATAAATTGCTTTCCACTTTAATTGATTCCCATAATTTAATTATGTTTTGTTCCTTGGTAAATGTTAAGCAGGATTGTATTTGCATGAAACTGCATGGATATCAGGTATTGTCATATTGGGAGTGCATCGTTGGAGTAAATTGTTTGCGGATTATTTCCAAAATGGGAGTAAGTGGTATCACAATTATACAATAATACACTAACATATCTCTCGCAATATCTTCGCGACAACTTCCGTTATTTCTACCCTCAGGTTGGCTGGCTAACAAAACATGAGAACATTTGGGTATTCACTTAACTATTCATTTGTGAGATCGTTCTTACCCATTTGTGAGATCGTTCTACATTTGTGGATCGTTCTTACCCATTTGTGAGATCGTTCTTACCCATTTGTGAGATCGTTCTTACCATTTGTGAGATCGTTCTTACCATTTGTGAGATCGTTCTTACCATTTGTGAGATCGTTCTTACCCATTTGTGAGATCGTTCTTACCCATTTGTGAGATCGTTCTTACCATTTGTGAGATCGTTCTTACCATTTGTGAGATCGTTCTTACCCATTTGTGAGATCGTTCTTACCTTGTGGTGTTTTTTGTGGTTTTGTGGTGTTTTTTTGGTGTTTATTTGTGAGATCGTTCTTACCCATTTGTGAGATCGTATTTATATATTTGTGTGATCGTTCGTACCTAATTGTGAGATCGTTTTTATCCATTTGTGTAAACGTTCTTGCCAATATAGTTAGCGTATCTTACTGCGATTTTCAGTAACTTTAAACAAACTTGTATTTTAAATAGGAACAGCTTTATGAACATTTATGCTAACAGTATGTGTTATCTACAATAATACTAAATTGTGAATAACAAATAAATGTGTGTTGTTGTTTTAGTTCAAGTGAGCAGTGTTACTCTCAGGGATGGAAACACTCTACCAACAGATTCCAGCACAATAGCAGTAACCAGCAGTCTGAGTAAAACATTAACATGCTATCCAAGCCTTAGTAGACCTGATTCTACAGTTGTGTGGTACATTGGTGGAGTAGAGAAACAGACGTCCAATACGAACACAAACTATGTATTTACACCGACACACAACGATCACAACAAATTGTGAGATCGTTCTTACCATTTGTGAGATCGTTCTTACCCATTTGTGAGATCGTATTTATATATTTGTGTGTATATATAAATACGATCTCACAAATGGGTAAGAACGATCTCACAAATGGTAAGAATATACATTGTAAGACATACAGTCAACTTGTATGATGGACATATGTTGGCATGTGTTCTAGTATACATTGTAAGACATACAGTCAACTTGTATGATGGAAATTTGTTGGCATGTGTTCTAGTCTACATTGTAAGACATACAGTCAACTTGTATGATGGACATATC
>CM026386.1:94752832-94774419 GCA_014843695.1 Archivesica marissinica
TTGTATTATAGCACATACATTGTATTATTGTATTATACACATACATTGTATTATAGCACATACAATATTGTATTATAGCACATACAAATTGTATTATACACATACATTGTATTATAGCACATACATTGTATTATACACATACATTGTATTATAGCACATACATTGTATTATTGTATTATACACATACAAATTGTATTATACACATACATTGTATTATAGCACATACATTGTATTATTGTATTATAGCACATACATTGTATTATTGTATTATACACATACATTGTATTATACACATACATTGTATTATACACATACATTGTATTATACACATACATTGTATTATACACATACATTGTATTATTGTATTATACACATACATTGTATTATAGCACATACATTGTATTATAGCACATACATTGTATTATTGATTATACACATACATTGTATTATACACATACATTGTATTATTGTATTATAGCACATACATTGTATTATACACATACATTGTATTATAGCACATAAATATTGTATTATACACATACATTGTATTATACACATACATTGTATTATAGCACATACATTGTATTATACACATACATTGTATTATACACATACATTGTATTATTGTATTATACACATACATAATTGTATTATACACATACATTGTATTATACACATACATTGTATTATATCACATACATTGTATTATATCACATACATTGTATTATACACATACATTGTATTATACACATACATTGTATTATACACATACATTGTATTATACACATACATTGTATTATACACATACATTGTATTATATCACATACATTGTACTATACACATACATTGTATTATACACATACATTGTATTATACACATACATTGTATTATATCACATACATTGTATTATACACATACATTGTATTATACACATACATTGTATTATACACATACATTGTATTATATCACATACATTGTATTATACACATACATTGTATTATAGCACATACATTGTATTATACACATACATTGTATTATAGCACATACATTGTATTATATCACATACATTGTATTATACACATACATTGTATTATACACATACATTGTATTATACACATACATTGTATTATACACATACATTGTATTATAGCACATACATTGTATTATACACATACATTGTATTATACACATACATTGTATTATATCACATACATTGTATTATAGCACATACATTGTATTATACACATACATTGTATTATACACATACATTGTATATAGCACATACATTGTATTATACACATACATTGTATTATACACATACATTGTATTATAGCACATACATTGTATTATACACATACATTGTATTATACACATACATTGTATTATAGCACATACATTGTATTATACACATACATTGTATTATAGCACATACATTGTATTATACACATACATTGTATTATACACATACATTGTATTATAGCACATACATTGTATTATACACATACATTGTATTATACACATACATTGTATTATAGCACATACATTGTATTATAGCACATACATTGTATTATACACATACATTGTATTATAGCACATACATTGTATTATACACATACATTGTATTATAGCACATACATTGTATTATACACATACATTGTATTATACACATACATTGTATTATACACATACATTGTATTATACACATACATTGTATTATAGCACATACATTGTATTATACACATACATTGTATTATACACATACATTGTATTATACACATACATTGTATTATACACATACATTGTATTATAGCACATACATTGTATTATACACATACATTGTATTATAGCACATATATTGTACTATACACATACATTGTATTATTGTATTATACACATACATTGTATTATACACATACAAATTGTATTATACACATACATTGTATTATACACATACATTGTATTATACACATACATTGTATTATTGTATATACACATACATTATTATTGTATTATACACATACATTGTATTATACCACATAATTGTATTATACACATACATTGTATTATACACATACATTGTATTATATCACATACATTGTATTATAGCACATACATTGTATTATACACATACATTGTATTATAGCACATACATTGTATTATACACATACATTGTATTATACACATACATTGTATTATACACATACATTGTATTATACACATACATTGTACTATACACATACATTGTATTATACACATACATTGTATTATACACATACATTGTATTATACACATACATTGTATTATACACATACATTGTATTATAGCACATACATTGTATTATATCACATACATTGTATTATACACATACATTGTACTATAGCACATACATTGTATTATACACATACATTGTATTATAGCACATACATTGTATTATACACATACATTGTATTATAGCACATACATTGTATTATAGCACATACATTGTATTATACACATACATTGTATTATAGCACATACATTGTACTATAGCACATACATTGTATTATACACATACATTGTATTATACACATACATTGTATTATAGCACATACATTGTATTATACACATACATTGTATTATACACATACATTGTATTATACACATACATTGTATTATAGCACATACATTGTATTATAGCACATACATTGTATTATACACATACATTGTATTATAGCACATACATTGTATTATACACATACATTGTATTATAGCACATACATTGTATTATACACATACATTGTATTATAGCACATACATTGTATTATACACATACATTGTATTATAGCACATACATTGTATTATACACATACATTGTATTATAGCACATACATTGTATTATACACATACATTGTATTATACACATACATTGTATTATACACATACATTGTATTATACACATACATTGTATTATACACATACATTGTATTATAGCACATACATTGTATTATACACATACATTGTATTATACACATACATTGTATTATACACATACATTGTATTATAGCACATACATTGTATTATACACATACATTGTATTATACACATACATTGTATTATACACATACATTGTATTATAGCACATATATTGTACTATACACATACATTGTATTATTGTATTATACACATACATTGTATTATTGTATTATACACATACATTGTATTATACACATACATTGTATTATTGTATTATACACATACATTGTATTATACACATACATTGTATTATAGCACATACATTGTATTATACACATACATTGTATTATTGTATTATACACATACATTGTATTATACACATACATTGTATTATAGCACATACATTGTATTATAGCACATACATTGTATTATTGTATATACACATACATTGTATTATACACATACATTGTATTATACACATACATTGTATTATACACATACATTGTATTATACACATACATTGTATTATAGCACATACATTGTATTATACACATACATTGTATTATAGCACATACATTGTATTATACACATACATTGTATTATACACATACATTGTATTATACACATACATTGTATTATACACATACATTGTACTATAGCACATACATTGTATTATACACATACATTGTATTATACACATACATTGTATTATAGCACATACATTGTATTATAGCACATACATTGTATTATACACATACATTGTATTATACACATACATTGTATTATACACATACATTGTATTATACACATACATTGTACTATAGCGCATACATTGTATTATAGCGCATACATTGTATTATAGCGCATACATTGTATTATACACATACATTGTATTATAGCACATACACTGTACTATACACATACATTGTATTATACACATACATTGTATTATAGCACATACATTGTATTATAGCACATACATTGTATTATACACATACATTGTATTATAGCACATACATTGTACTATACACATACATTGTATTATAGCACATACATTGTATTATTGTATTATACACATACATTGTATTATACACATACATTGTACTATAGCACATACATTGTACTATAGCACATACATTGTATTATACACATACATTGTATTATACACATACATTGTATTATAGCACATACATTGTACTATACACATACATTGTACTATAGCACATACATTGTATTATAGCACATACATTGTACTATAGCACATACATTGTATTATAGCACATACATTGTATTATAGCACATACATTGTATTATACACATACATTGTATTATACACATACATTGTATTATACACATACATTGTATTATACACATACATTGTATTATAGCACATACATTGTATTATACACATACATTGTATTACAGCACATACATTGTATTATACACATACATTGTATTATAGCACATTGCAGATTTAATACAAACTCCTTGTTTGCAAACAGTTTTAAATTTCAAACTACATGAATTTGTGATTGTTTAATTAATAATTCATGTTTCATCATACGTGTACTTGTAATCTGATAATAACTATCATAGTACAGTGATAAATTTGTAAACTTAGTTCATTGTAATTTATTCGCTTGAAAATGTACTGCTTATAGTATCGCACTGTAGTCAGCATCCTTGAACGCAGCAGTACTAAGCAATATGAATACTTATACTATACAGCGCAGGTATGGCGTCGGCTCATTCCATAATATCATCTTTGATTAATAAGTCTCTCATATTACACAAAGCTGCAACTACACGAACAGTTTTATTTGCATTTCGCAATGATTTAATACTGCATTTGGTATTTAAAATTCTGTAGGACTTCATTCTCATGATTGCCCTCTCAACATGAATTATTTCTGCTGCTATTCTTCTGGAGTCGATGGTTTCCTGTTCAGACAGTTGAGATCGAATCTTCATAAATGCAGGAATGTTCAATTTTACCCTTCGGCTACACATATCTTCTCCGATTGTGAAACCTCGGTCTGCCATGGCTTCATCTCCTGGTAGCAAATAATCTAGAAATCCGCAATTTTTGGTAATAACATTATCACTAGCCGTGCCTCCATACAATCCAGAGATGTACATTATATAACCACTTGGAGCAATTGCAATTAAAAACTTGGCTGTGTTGTTACTTTTATAAGTACTCCAAGTCTGAGCCCTTGCTTTTATTGTAGCAACCCCGGTCATTTTTTCAGACACCTTCAATTATCAAGCAACAAACACCATCTGAAGGAGCTATGCAAACTGTTCACATAGCACTTTAATATTTTAAAATATCTTAATAAATGAAAAAGTTATGAACATTTGAAGTACGGTGGTTGGAGCGATTTTCTGGAAAAACTTGGCATACAAAATGATAGAATATATAGCGCGATTCGTGGCACCGAGTCGGAGTAAAATTGACTTCAAATGCTTATATCTTTTTTATTTATTAAGATATCCAATTGAAACTTGGCTATCTTATAGGATTTTTCCTGCTGATTCCACTGGTTATGTTAGTTTTAAGCTGCAGCCAAAAACATAAACATAATCAGTACCAGAAGTATGAAAATATATTGCTAGATAACTGGCCTGAACAGCTGTGCCGACACCAAAGCTGCATACCACATTTATTTGTCTTCTAGAAGTATGCCGAATGGAAATCTTGATACATAGTGTCTATTGTACTGTAATCCCCCACATAGTATTGTCTGCCCGAGCCTACACAGTCTGGCACAAAGTCCCTTTTCAAAACAAAATGGATCTTTACTGTCTGTTTGTCATCTCGGCTGGGCCATTGAAAATGTCCCGGCTTTCGACACAGGGCCATGAATTTTACAATAGCTGTTTCTGCATCAATGATTTGTTCAATACATCCGGGATACCAGTTGTCTTGATAGGCAACTGCTACATATTCATTGAGAGTAAATGGCTTGTTTGAAAGAGGAACTGGTTCATCATCTTCATTGGTGGTCTTCCGTTTTTTATTGTTTTTTTCCTTCACAGTTTTGTTTGTTTTGTTGTGCTTTGTTTTGTCCGTCTTGCTGTCCTTCGTTTTTCCATCCTTCGTTTTGCTGCCCTTCGCACGTTTACGTTTTTTGCCTTTCGCTGCACATTCTTCATTCATATTTTGGCTGATTGTTTTTAGCACATCCTTTTCATTGTTAATGTGCGTTGTTCGTAGATCACGCCCTCCTTTCCGTGCAGACAACAACAGTTGGCTTTTCGTTTCTGGATCCATGTCATCGACCCAACCCATTAACGGGATCCGATTGCGTTTCAGTAGCTGCACAGTCGAATGATGGTGGTACGAGGCATGTGGTCTGCGCTTTTGACTGCTGTCTAGATCCCCGAAATGATGTTCACATCCCAAGTTGGTGATAGGTGCAAATTTTGTTCGTTGAAGAGCCCCGTCATTTGGACGGCCGGTGAACTTCCCACCAGGTAGGACTTTTAATGAGAAAGGTATCTGGATGAAAATTTCTGAACAATCAATTATACAAGTTGTCCAGGGAAAAGATATACGAACTGACTGTGGTAATGTTCTTCTAATTGTATCTCTGGGCAACCAAACAACACAGTGTGAAAGATGCTGGGACATAATGTCGATCCATGAATGAAACATGTTGCTGATTCGTTGGTGGGACACACCAAAACGTCTGCCAATATCTTCGAATGTGAGTGCAAGCCTTAATCTCAATAGCACTGACAGGATTTTATTGGAAACACTCATTCTATATTGCAAACCTTTTCCATAAGTCGACATAGTCGATACCAATGTCAAAAACACTGAAAGGCTCAATCCTGTATAGAAACGTATATATGAATCGGTCTTAATGTTCTCCGCACCAAATTCTGCAGATGTATGCTGAGTAGATACAGTCTATGTTTTATGGTTATGCCAGTAGCTGTGGTCTAGAGCAACTAAGTCAATTGTTTGGGTACTGCTGTCTACTAGTATTGGCTTATTACTGGTAACATTTGTACAGTAATCCGGATATTTCTGGCAACAGACTGTTACACATTGTTCACATTCCACTGTAGTTTCATCACTATAATCAATGAGGGTAGCTGTCAATTTTTCATCAGTTGAAATCACTACAGGATATTCTGCTTTCACTGGGGTCAATAAAGAATCAGCTAGTGATCCAGTCTGGGCATGGCAGTGTAATTCGATTATAGATGGAGTCGTTTCAAGAGTCTGGCGTCCGGGTGTTTTTGGTGTCACTGGTTGATATCCCATTTTCGAATATTGGGATTGGGTTTTGTACTGTCGGACGGTCATCTATGAAGTGTTTGAAACAACCCTGAATATAGAAAATAACACCATAAAACAGATTTATACATTGTAATTCAGTACAGCAAATGCTTGAAAGTGGATATAAACTGGATTTCATTTACAATATTTAGAGTCGTTAGAGATATCAGTTGCTTATTCGGACCATAGCAGTGAATGATATATATCGAAAACAAATCAGCCAGGGTCAGATTTGATGAGTAATGATAAATTGCTGTCGTGACGACTTAAACAGGCTTTTTAAACAATTTGTGTACACTATTTACTAGATATAATAAATAATTTAATAATCATGTACAGCTAGTTCAACTCACCACTGACATTGGAGGTGGAACAAAACCCTTCCTGTTGATAGATGTCAACCATTGTAGACGACTTTCCCCCGATGTCGGTATACAGTGGAAGTTGAATGGTACGAGACATGCACACTCCTCGCCGTTTAAATCATTGTGAATCGGGCATGGTGAATGTTCCCAGTCATAAAGTAGTTTCTGATTATTATTGCAATTAACCACAGCACACTGTCGGCCACCACCGCGTTTATACGGAATTGTATACGATATTTTACTGTTTAAATGGATTATCACTATTCCATTAAGTTTTCACTTCCGTAATGGCGGACATGGAGATTGAAGAGTATTTATGAGGGGAGATAATTCATACAGTACTAAAAATAGAATCGTCTATTCGCGCCTATGTATACGTTTTATCAGTATGCTTTGCATGTGTTGGAGCGTCATTCTCGAGATGATATCACGGCAGAATATGTGACATTGAATCTAAGACTACATGTTTTATATTTTCACCGCCAGCATATTTCCCCACTAATATATGTTCATACATCAGTATGCTTTATTTCAGTGTCTCCTGTAGACCTAGCATTTGATGGAGGTTCAGCAGGAGGAGATCTGGCGGCAACAGATGTGACTTTGAACTGTAAAACAACAACTTGTGTATTCCCAGCACCAGCAGAATTTCAATGGTTTTATAAAAAGGTATGTTGTTATCTCAGAAATTAGTGTGACATGAATTATCTGCACTGCACATTTGGATCTTCCATTTTCTCATTTGGAAAGATAGAATTACATAGATTGCGGAACAATGCCACTGTGTTCTTAATTAACAATGTTGTTTTAGCTTGGACGAAAGAGTCTCCGAAGTTGATACACAATTGAAGACTCCATCCTAACTAAAACAACATTGCTACATTGTGGAGATTTATCAAATATCTCTGATTGCTAATCTCTCTATACTTGGAAGATGGTTTTCTCCTGTAAGGTTGTCTAATGGGTATACCATCATTAATAGTTATATGATGTTCTACTAGGTCTTTTCTAACAATATATGTGAAACTATTCATCAGCCGCCGTCCGTCTTATGAGACGATGGATTGCGTTCTTGTTGAGGAACATCTTCTGCGGTGACTGAGTATGCCTATGCTGATCCATGAAACTATTAGAACATTATTATGTGCACCAATGTTGGACTACTTATCCTTCTAATTGTGCTTGTTAACATTGTAATTATCAACGGGCTGAGTGAATCTGGATTTGGAGAAGATATACCCGGTTTTCATGAATCAACTACCTTTACTTCTAGAAGTGAACACATAGAGTATTCTGTTCAATGTGTATAGTATATGCAGTAATATTGACTGGGATCCTTGCTGTACCAATATGTTCATATGTAAATATATAATCTCAACAATTACGGTTTCTCGTTGTAATGACTGTATTGATGTCCTTCCTAAACATAACCTACACTATTTTTAGTTGCAGCTTGATCTAACGTTTTATTTGATGATTTCACTGAAATCAACATTTTCATGGCATCCCAATATATTTTAAATGGACCATATGAAGCAGACAACTTACCTGTATTGTACATGCATAATGCGATAACTTTCTACCTATTAATTTTGGACGTCGGTTATAATTAAAATGGGAATGTGTGTCAATGATCAGCGGATGCGCATTTGAAGTGTGGTGCGTGCTGTGTGCTTGTCACCGTCCGCCTTTGTCATTGTAAAGGAGTGTGCAAATGATCTCTGTCAATGTTGATAAGCAACAATGATAAGCAACTATGTTGGCATAACACAGATATCCTCATGGGTCCATGCTCTACTACATCGAGCTCGGATTAGATATGTCTCTATACTTGTGGCATTCATAGACTTCGTGCCCACGAACAGATTCCCATTCAATGGGTAAATAGCTGGAGGTAGCCGTAACCTAAAACATAGAAAACAGAAGACATTTACGGGGCTCAGCAAGGGCAACATTGTTACACTGAACACCAACAGTACATGTTAATTCATGAATCATACACGTGAACGACTTGTCCTGCTCATACCGAGGTGAATAACACAGGGCTATCATAGATTTAGATGATGCCCTTTATATATAGGATCTAAACCTCTGAGCACTGTATGCCCTAGTAGAGGACGCCAAACATAGTTTGTGCTATTATAAGGAATAGTGTACGATTTCAGACTAATCCCCAGTGGCTGTCCTATAAAACGACTTCTGTAACAGGATCACAAGGTGCTTGCAGTGGCGAGGAGAGGATATACAGTACTACGCTAAGCTTACCTAGGTACACGACATGGCCCTTACAACCGTCCAATGTGGATACCACCGTGGCTTTACAATGTAGAATGGAATTTGTTACATTGACATCAGCATTACAGACAGGACAAACTGGTGATGTCATTTATGCAGGTAATTTGGATTAGACCAATATGAGACAGTAGTTGGACTTACATGATGCTAGGTGGATGTCTATAAAACATTTCCTTTTCAGCAATCAATTTCGTTATCCGCAGGGGACAAAATGTTACTCTAGGTTAGTATATGATGTTCCTGATAGGGAATCCCAAATGTTACAGACATGTTGCTGAAGAACGGCAACAATGGTTCATTTCACCATAACGGTTTGTACCCTGTTTATGACAATGCTGCTACTTCTGTCACAGTGTATACTTTGTTTTCATACTTATAGAGTTATTACTATATCGTAGGATTGTACTTCTGATTTTCTTTAATATACAACTGTATATAGAGGATCTTACATCAGTGGCTTTCCATATTGAATTTATTAAACGAGTTGAATAAAATGATAAAATGCTCGGCTCATCAACCAAATATGCAGTAAAAGTGTGTCACGATTGAACACACTTCCCCTTTAGCAAATGAAAGCCAGAGTAGTACTGCGGTTTCTACTTAATGGGCCAAGAAAATAGTGCGACACTAAATACTCCAATTTTTTTATTTTCTTCCTTTGTAAACAGTTTTTAAACTATCACAACATATCATGTGCAACAATTCAATATTAAACACTTTTAAATTATTTTCAAACAGTCTTTTGTAACAAATACAAATACAAAATGTACACCATGTTTTGGCCACAGGCACCAGACACAAACTATTTTATTTTTGGCCTATGGTCATATAGTAAGTAATATATAACTTACTATATGACCATAGGCCAACAAAAAATGTGTCTGGTGCCTGTGGTTTTGGCAAATGATGTCACAATCAAAGTTACACAGCGCGTGCTAGTTGATGTAAAAATGTATGTCACCGCGAATCGCTATCGCTATCGCTTTCAATGATTCTTAGACGTTTTCTTGGTGGATTAGATGGGGATACAGTTTTAGGGTTGCTAATGTATGCATTAAAAGTACCACCATGGATTGGGCAAGCCAACAGACTTTGGAATCCACCGGTCAGATTAATATTGGAGTTGGAATTGGTATTCATAGAGGTTGCCAGGCTTGGTGACGAATATGTGTTCACCTGGTGTGGATATGCTGTGTAATGTGTAATGTGCTTTATCAGGCCTATCAGGATTTGGATGTACAGTGCTGTTGGACGAACTGTTAGACGAATACAGGATTTTGGATATTTCTTTGTGCTGATTTTGATTGATGTGACTGTAGTTGTTGATAGATGATATATTTTTGTGTCCAGAAATTTGCATTATGTGGTTTGCTGGAACGTTGCTATTGTTTAATTTGTGTACAACTATAAGATATGTACGTGCACTGTGATTGGACAGACGTTTATCAGTGTTTATCCCAGAATTTTTAACCATACGTTTCATCATTTATTGCATGTTGTTAACACCAACAGGATTATGCTTGAACCAGGTGTCTTCATGACAAGGTAAGGGTTTTGTTGTAGCGGCAATGTAAAACGGATGGGTTGGTTCAGAGTAACCACTGGGGCGTTTCTTGGCATATAATTTGTAAATTTGGACTGGGCATTTCTTTGGATTTGCTACATTACACCATATATTTGGTTTTACTCTACGGATATCTCTGGGGTTTTCACCAGTTCTGGTTTTTGTTTGTCTCTCAGTAAATTCGAGATATTCATTTCCATTCTCATCTTCTTTCAAATTAATATCCCCCCAGCACATGTCACTATGTTCAGCACATCATCTTAAACCAAAATGAACAGTATTGTAAAACCAAAGAGTTTGTAAAATGCTATCTGGAGTACTTGCACCCATTTGTTTGGTTTCCCATAAGACGGACAATTCTTCATCAGAGATGGTCTCACTATTTCGTGGTTGGTTTCCTTTGCCATTTCGCTTAAGTTATTTCTGTTTACTCTTCAGAACTTCTCGAACCTGAGCAAAACCTGGTCCAGTGGCAATGTACTCTCCATAATTATACCTGAAAATATGAAATAGTGGACAAAATATTAGGTCTAGATCTACTGCTGTATTTTTACAGATAATTACAGTATTTTGGTTTATAAGATACTGTAAATACTGACTACTGTATACATTGAAACTTAAAACAGTGGTATGCTTACACGGCGGGTCTAATGAAGAATGTATGGGACGTTTAATTAAAGTGATTAGCATTGTCCTATTAAGTTGGATGACGCAAAAAGTGACGTATTATGGATCATCAAAATGGCGGACACGATTTGACAGCGTCGTTGTATTGAATGTTTGTGATGTGTATTGTCGTGTTTTGAGATGATATTTATCAGTCCACGGATTAGTGGAGGATTAATTTACAAGTAAATTGTTTCTTTTTACGATATTGTACCAGTTGTTACTCGATATTTTATGTTAAATGAATGGTCATGGTTTTACCTGCGTAGTTGTCAACAACAACAACAACAACTTTTTATTTAACGTCAGGTTACAGGTTATGTAACAACATGACATGAATATGTTGTACAAAATATAAACATTGGGTATACATGCATGGGGGGACAGCAATTGTACTATATGACCTATAGACAATTACAAAAATGTAATATATATAATATAATAATGTAATCTGTCGAAGCTTGAAACCATTCCCCTAAGGCTAGTCGGTTCATAGTTCTCGCCATTTGTCTTTTTCACACTCAGGAGAAAACGACTCAGTAGTGGGGCACGTTCACTGACAGGAATTTATTGGAGCAACCTTGCCTCTCCAACCTGGAGCAACCTTGCCTCTCCAACCGCGGGTTCATTAAAAATGAATTCAGCAATTTTAGGTCATGCATTGTTTTGGTCAGAGTATTTTTATTTGATTGCTGATCTATAAATGTATTAATTTCATTAGTATTAACAAGCTGGAATCTGGATGTGTTATCTTTGCCAGTAGACTGCGTTGTTATCGGCTGCAAGGTCACTTCGTCCTGCTCCGGACCGTCCACACGGTTCAGTCTCTCCCTTTCTATTTCGAATTCTAATTCTGTATTACAATGTCTAACCATAACAAAGGTTCCGAAACCTCTATGCACTTTCTCCGTGAACTGACCACCACCTTTACCGTCGATCTGGACAAAATCACCAATGCTTAACGGACGCTCCGCCATGTTTATTTACTTTTTTGACAGCACGTATGAATATACAAATAAAGTGATTCGCCCACGCATTTGCCTCATTTGCATATTTAATACACTAGTGTATTACCGAATTTATGACATGGCTTTATTAAACTCCTGCGCCGTAGTTTATGTGATAAATCATAATTAATACATAATTAAAGTAAATATACAATGTAACATCATACAATCCTTTTATATTTGAATGTTTATTATTGTATGATAACATTATATTGTGAAGCTTAAATATGACCAGTCAGGCTGACCGTGGCAATACACATTTTTAGTTCACATTCATGTATGGTAGCACTTTTTATTGTTTCATTGACAGTACATTTAAATCAGTCAGTTTGTACTCCCTAGTTATATACACTTCTGTGTTTATCTCATTTAACATTGACCGATACAATAAAGTTTAAAGGTTGGTTGTTTTATTCTATTGTATCATGTCATGTGCCGATTAATGGAAGTGTGAAAATCACCCATGACCGTGATTAGGGGTCAAATTATTGCCAGATTATTGCAATTGGACTAAATTAACAGGTCGCATTACGAATTAACGTGGTGGTCTTGTACTGTTGAAAGTAGGCGATCTGAAAATTGTGCATATACTGTGCTTGAGTACTGTAAAGATACATTGACAATAAATGATGCAGAAACTAGCATTAAAATCGAACGGGCCCATAGACTAGGCAATAAATATCATAATACAAAAAAGAGACCCATTGTTGTAAAGTTCAACCATTTCCCAGATAAACTCATGATCAAACAAAAGGCCTCGGATTATGCGAAATCTTTACAACCTTGTGTCTCTGTGAATCTACAGACAACTGGAAATAACCAACAAATCCAGCCCAAAATACGAGTGAGTGAACAGTTTCCAAAAATTATACAGGAGAGGCGCCGTGTTTTGATACCGGTGTAGCGTGAGCCCCGTAAGTCCGTGAGGATTGTAAGTTTGCTAGTTGCGGCTTACGGGGCTCACGCTATAAGAATCGTAAGTTGTGAGAGTTGAAAGTCAATAACAATATCTTTCCTCCACTTTAGTTTAAAGATTTTATTTCTCAATTATTAATAGAGATAAATGATAGTAGATAAAGGCTAATAATGAGACTCCAATTTCCAGTGTATGAGGTTTAAAAACGCTCGTGTTTGTGTATAACCATGACTTACATAATACGCGGTCAATTGATGGAACAGCTTATTGGTATCGATCACGACACCTGTCAATCAAACTATAATGGATAATCCAATCAGCTATCGATATTTCACACATCCTCAAGTAAGCTTGTGTATCCCAATACTGCAGTTTTAAGTTGATTGTAAGATTAGCCAGCTAATTTAAATGCAACTATGAAATCGATTATGGATTAATAATCTGGATTTTATCATACAATATGACTGCCGTTGTCATTACCGAAACTGTATTAGTTAGGCCACAACTACTAAGTAGAAATAGTGTGTTGTCGTAATATTTGTATGAAAGCCTGGAGTCTTATGACCTAAGCTGTTGATGCGACACCCCTACATGTTCTATTACAATGTGAATATATTAATAATTCACACAATTCTACCAACGGACATAAAATTATTGGGCAAAATCGTATCTGTATATTGTTTATGACCCTTTTGACTGTCATAAATAATTTAAAGTTAGATAAATCAAGATAGATTTTTGTAGTTTAGTTTATACAAATTTAACTTAACTAGATTGCAGAACAAGTGGTCGTCGTCCTCGAGGCCTCATTTCTGGTAGAATCCATCTCGATAAAGGAGAGAAGAAGCAATTTAAGTCCCTTGCTAAGGGACACAATCATAACAGCTACAGCTGGGCACGAATTCGGGTCCTTTCGTACCTGAAGCGAATGCGCTACAACTGCACTATCACGACTTCCACAATGTCAATGCCACGAGATCAATATTTTAAATATAAAAGATAAACAAGGCCACTAGAAACTCGCTTTTACAGACGGATATGTAGTCTAGCGGTTAACACGCTGGACTGGTAATCATGGGATCGCAAGTTCGATCCCCCGTCTGACACTAATAAAATTAACCGTCTTTCAGATGGGACTTTAAACCGTGCACGTAAAACAACCAGAAGAGACTCTGGAATGGGTCTCTGTCTGTATCATTGCACTATCCTCCAAACATCTATAATGACTAATCTCTTCAGGAGGCGTCGCTCATATGGGCAACCGGTAACGACGATATATAAACATACACCCTCCCACCCGACTCGCTTTAAGTTAGAATAATGATCTTATATAAAGATACGATTGTGTGTTTGCCTGCCTGTGGGTGTGGTTTTGTGCATGACTGTGTACATAAATACATACTGACTAGGTACTCGACACACGGACGGCTTGTCCCACGATTGCACGGTATAGAGGCCAGACAGGAATATGAATAAAATCCGAGCTCCTGCCCAAGCTACCATGCTAGAGAGTGTAGCGGGTCCAGTGTCTTTCGCTATGTCATATGTTTATAAATACTAACATGCATTACTTTTTGTAATCGTCGCTACTCAGGTTGCATAAGTGAGCGACACCTGAAGAGTCATTTTAGATTTTGGAGGATAGTGCAATAATACAGGCAGAGAGACCCATTCAATAGTCTTTGAGGGACTGATGCATTGGCAGAGTGATTCATTTTGAGAATTGTTTTGTTATTTCATCGCTTTCAATCCCCACCCAATCCCCATTTTGTTAGTTTTTCACTTGATATAAAACTATATTTTCATACACGTATTATATATTTTGGTATTAGTACATAATACGTTTATCTCTTAATCGCCGATAGTGCACACATTTATATATTTAATGGAGATAATCTCAATAAGCTATAAGCTTTCGATTTAATCCATTTTCGTTTTGTATACAATTTGTCACCGACTCGAGTTCACAGGGTTTGAACTTGTGTGCAGGTTAACTCTAAATGGGGAATTAGTGTGGTACAGCAGAGTAGCGTACACAAAGTGGTGGCATATGAAGGGGTCAGTCCACGGTGTATGGTCAATTTGAATTAAACCAATGATGATTCCAGTTACTAATTTAATATATATATAATTGTCCAGCAATAACGATAATTAACACAGATTGAAGTTCACGTTAATTATGTAGGTGGTTTTAATGTGTGTGTTTTATGTGTATTTATCGTGGCTACCGGTTGCCCATATGAGCGACGCCTCCTGAAGAAATTAGTCCTCTTAGACGTTTGGAGGATAGTGCAATGATACAGACAGAGACCCATTCCAGTCTCCTGTGGTTCTTTTACGTGCACAGTGTACACCACCGACACGAGACCTTAGTTTAAAGTCCCATCTGAAAGACTATTAATTTTATTAGGGTCAGATGGGGGATAGAACCTGCGATACCTGGATTACCAGTCCAGCATGGGTTTTAATGGTGTCCATATATAGTTCAGACTATTAGTTACAAATTAACATACGTCCTGTAGCAGATTTAATGTGGCTGGCATTATGCCACTAAATGATACATTGTATTAACAGTAGCTGCTTTATGCTACTAAAGGTATTTATATCAAATTTGATACATCTTGAAGTATAACATAACAAGTATTTCTTTTCATTTTTTGTCTATTTAATACTTTGATTAAAATGCTCATAAATAACACAAACATATATACAGTATTTACAATGCCCTTGTGTAGTATGGGTAGTACAGACGGTATGGATGCTATTTACATCAATATTCTACGATTTCTGCTGGCGGCCCAGAGCTTGAAAGATCGTTTGAAAGGGAAAGAAGAGAGAGGAGGACCATCAATGGAGAGAACCAACAAGTTATCAAGACAAGAGTTGGAAAGCGAGTTCCTGAGTGTGGTCTTTATCAGATTTTGCTTAGAAAAGCCCCTCTCACAATCTGCAGAAGATACTGGTAGGATCAAAAATCTCTCTGCTGCTTCTGCTGCTGCTGGGTACATCTCCGTGCGGCGGATGGCTAGGTTGGCACAAGAAAGATGGTCCATGACAGACTGGTTTACACTGCCATATTCCCTCGAAAATCGTACAAAAAGACTCAGTTCGTTTCGGCTTCCCTCCACACCAACAGTGCCAAGAAAGTCAGAAACAATCTCGAGGTCCTCGGATACCTGAGACACAGAAAGAGAAGGATTGAAGAGATTGCTTAGTGCCCTCATGACAGATCCATCTTCATTGTCCGAAAACCTAGCATTAAGGCTGGCTACCATCTTGGTGATAAACTGATCACACACCGACACTGCTACTCATCTCTGCTCTGTAGAATCTCTGATGGTGTGGCCATCAAACTCGAAGGTGTAAAGGCCATCAGCATCAAGTTCAGGTTCAGTACAGGCAGAGAGAAATGTAGAAATGTAGGAGCCATCCTTCTTCTCCTTTAGGGATTCAAGGGAAGAGATTGTAGAGGTCAGCTGCGGTTCAACATCTGCATAGTTCAGGTCCTTCGTCTGGTACATCTTGGAGAGGATTGCCAAAGGTTTAAGAGCATCTGAGAGAAAGAGGGCAACATACATAAACTTATATGTGCTGACAGGTTTGTGTAAAGACAGTGACCTGGCAGACTTTTCCTCAAGAAAGACAGAGAGAAGACTGGAATAATTGCAAACAAGAGCTGCAACTGCACCCTCAAATGACAGCCATCTGGTGTGAAATACCTCCTGGAACCTGGTAGAATGAGAGTTCAAGACAGACTGAATAGCTGAAAGGGTAGACATGTTTTTAGGAGAGTTGTTGAAGAATTTGTAAATAGAGTTGACTCAGTTGAGAGTCTCCTGAAACTTGAGAAGGTAAGGTATAGAGTCAGCACCACTGCTGCAGCTGAGTGCAAGACGGTGTTCGATGCAGTGGGTAGCAAGGACACCAGGCACTGCTTGCTTCAGACGAGTTACTACTCCAGACTTGCTACCCACCATCACCGCTGCACCGTCCGTACACAAACCAGAGAGGTTTGATAAATCTAGACCCTTGGCCCGCAAAATATCAAGAACTTTGTCGTAAATAGCATGCGCATTAGCCCTCTGTAAACCTATAATGGACAAAAAATTGGTTTCGCTACTACAACCACCAGTTACGTTATAGTCCAAATATCTAATATATAGAATCAGATTCTGCTGAACAGATATATCAGTCGACTCATCAAACATTAAGCTATATTTCTTTGACAATGACAACTTGGCAAACAGGTCCTCTCGCAGTACATCAGCCAGACTTTGTTGAAACTCGTTGATACTTGTATGATGTTCATATGAGGTGTGCTTGTCCACCTTTAAATTATTCAGTGCTGTGACCCCCTGTAAATGAAAAGAATTTAACTCAAAATCTGAAATTAAAATAATAAAATGCAACACAGGAACATCTGAAAAATAAATATGTGCAAATGCAGAAATCTATAAATTTAACAAGATCAAATAAATGATGTTAATCTGTCTAGTATGATATCTGATGTCTATCATATATTTAAACATAATTATCTTTAAATCGCCCATCCCCCTGTTTCCCTCAAACATATTAGCATAACAGCACTTGGATGGAACTATATTTCCTTTGCATCGGTCGAGGTAATGTAGGCCTACAGCCAGATCACATTCCATTAATACATACTTGATTCAAGCAGAGGGAGTTAAGCTCGGGCACGAATGTGAGCTTTCTCTGCACTTCTGCATCTCAGTAGAATGTTTGGTGTCGTCAACACAGTTCTGGTGGTCTGAAATAATACACACATAAACACTTCTTTTATGACATATTCAAGTCAAAGTCAAAAACCTTTTATTCGCTCATTTCGCATACATACATGAAAGAATGAGTATTAATCATAATTTATGATACACATATATATATATATATTCCGATACATATTTTCTGAAAATGTTAATCCTGTGATAATTGAAAGTTCCAATGAGAGACCTATCAAAGTGACCCACAGGCAACATATGAAGTGGTGAGATATCTAGTCAAACCTGTGTTAGTGGTCATCTCCATTAAGCAGCCAAACCTGTATTAAGCAGCAAGTTTCCAGATTCCCAATCGGTTGTTTTATTATATAGTTTACCTCTATTAAGCAGCCACCTGTGTTAAGCAGCCACTTTCTCTGACTCCTTTGACTGGCTGCTTAAGACAGGTTTGACTGTATATCAACAGACCAGCATGAAATCATATATGTGAAGTCTAAATTGACTAATATTAGTTTGGTATTAATTACAGGTATGCATTTTCGGATGAGCCTTTCAATTCTCAGTGCTTGGGAAAAAATTGTTGAACAAGTGAGAATTAAAAGTTCCGGAGAGGGACGTATATAAAGTGACCCACAGGCATCAAATGAAGTGGTGAGATATCTATCTCACCTGGCCAGCATGAAAACATTATGTCAAGTCTAAATTTACTAATATTAGCTCGGTATTATGCATTTTCTGAGGTGACTTTCAATTCTCACGGCTTGGAGAAAAATGCTGAAGCTGTGAGAATTGAAAGTTCCAGTCAGGGACCTTTCTAAAGTGACCCACAGGCATCATATGAAGTGGTGAGATATCTATCTCACCTGACCAGCATGAAAACATTATGCCAAGTCTAAATTTACCAATATTAGCTCAGTATTAAGCATTTTCTGAGGTGACTTTCAATTCTCACGGCTTGGGGGAAAATGCTGAAGCTGTGAGAATTGAAAGTTCCAGTCAGGGACCTTTCTAAAGTGACCCACAGGCATCATATGAAGTGGTGAGATATCTATCTCACCTGACCAGCATGAAAACATTATGTCAAGTCTAAATTTACTAATATTAGCTCGGTATTATGCATTTTCTGAGGTGACTTTCAATTCTCACGGCTTGGGGAAAAATTCTGAAGCTGTGAGAATTGAAAGTTCCAGTCAGGGACCTTTCTAAAGTGACCCACAGGCATCATATGAAGTGGTTAGATATCTATCTCACCTGACCAGCATGAAAACATTATGCCAAGTCTAAATTTACCAATATTAGCTCAGTATTATGCATTTTCTGAGGTGACTTTCAATTCTCACGGCTTGGGGGGAAATGTTGAAGCTGTGAGAATTGAAAGTTCCGGCCAGGGACCTTTCTAAAGTGACCCACAGGCATCATATGAAGTGGTGAAATATCTGTGAAAGTCCGGTCAGGGGCTTTCTAAAGTGACCCACAGGCATATATGAAGTGGTTAGATATCTGTCTCAATTGACCAGCATGAAAACATTATGCCAAGTCTAAATTTACCAATATTAGCTCAGTATTATGCATTTTCTGAGGTGACTTTCAATTCTCACGGCTTGGGAGAAAAAATTGAAGCTGTGAGAATTGAAAGTTCCGGTAGGGACCTTTTTAAAGTGACCACAGGCATCAAGAATGGTTTTTTTGTGTGTTTTTGGGTGTTTTGGTGGGGGGATTGAAGCTGTGAGAATTGAAAGTTCCGGTAGGGACCTTTCTAAAGTGATGCACAGGCATCATATGAAGATGTGAAATATCTGTCTCAATTGACCAGCATGAAAACATTATGCCAAGTCTAAATTTACCAATATTAGCTCAGTATTATGCATTTTCTGAGGTGACTTTCAATTCTCACGGCTTGTGGGGAAATTCTGAAGCTGTGAGAATTGAAAGTTCCCGTCAGGGACCTATCTAAAGTGATGCACAGGCATCATATGAAGTGGTGAGATATCTGTCTCAATTGACCAGCATGAAAACAATATGTCAAGTCTAAATTTACTAATATTAGCTCGGTATTATGCATTTTCTGAGGTGACTTTCAATTCTCACGGCTTGGAGAAAAATGCTGAAGCTGTGAGAATTGAAAGTTCCAGTCAGGGACCTTTCTAAAGTGACCCACAGGCATCATATGAAGTGGTTAGATATCTATCTCACCTGACCAGCATGAAAACATTATTCCAAGTCTAAATTTACTAATATTAGCTCGGTATTATGCATTTTCTGAGGTGACTTTCAATTCTCACGGCTTGGGGGAAAATTCTGAAGCTGTGAGAATTGAAAGTTCCAGTCAGGGACCTTTCTAAACTGACCCACAGGCATCATATGAAGTGGTGAGATATCTATATCACCTGGCCAGCATGAAAACATTATGTCAAGTCTACATTTACTAATAGTAGCTCGGTATTATGCATTTTCGGATTGAACTTTCAATTCTCACGGCCTGGAGAAAAATGTTGAAGCTGTGAGAATTGAAAGTTCCGGCCAGGGACCTATCTAAAGTGACCCACAGGCATCATATAAAGTGGTGAGATATCTATATCACCTGGCCAGCATGAAAACATTATGTCAAGTCTAAATTTACTAATAGTAGCTCGGTATTATGCATTTTCGGATTGAACTTTCAATTCTCACGGCCTGGAGAAAAATGTTGAAGCTGTGAGAATTGAAAGTTCCGGCCAGGGACCTATCTAAAGTGACCTACAGGCATCATATAAAGTGGTGAGATATCTATCTCACCTGGCCAGCATGAAAAC
>CM026386.1:94775419-94806678 GCA_014843695.1 Archivesica marissinica
CCATAACACTGAACCATACACAATACAACCCCATCACCATAACACTGAACCATACACAATACAACCCCACCACCATAACACTGAACCATACACAATACAACCCCACCACCATAACACTGAACCATACACAATACAACCCCATCACCATAACACTGAAACATACACAATACAACATCCCCACCAGAACACTCAAACATTTATACTTTATTATTGTACATAGAGGTATAACAAATAAAAATGGTTCAAACATTTACAGATCTCCACGAAATAATTACCAAAGTATAGCTCTCATTATTTCAATTAGAAAATGTAAATCTTTATATATGTACTACGTATACTTTTCCAGATATTGATGTTTGAAGATTTTGCATTAAAGGGACATTGTCATAAACAATTTTTTTTCAAGGGACACATCAATTTTTGTTATCAGATTAACAACACGTTTAATCATTATACTATTTCAATGGTACAATTCTGAGATCTCTATGAGTATCCATTCTCCAGATATAGATGTTTAAAGAGTTTACAAGAATTTAGGGGTGACTATTGGGGTCAATTTTACTATTGCGATAGTTAAAATACTATTGCAATAGTATTGCGATAGTTGTAGGACTATTGCAATAGTATTGTGTAAATACATATTAATTTAAAAAATATTCTGTTTCGCATGGAATACACAAGTTTTGTGTATTTATTTATTAGCATGCAATTTTTTCTTATCATGACATCGAACACACTGCACTAATTTACTTGTCCGTAGTGAAAACCCACTTGCCCGTATATCCGAACTTTATTATTTTAAATAATATAAACCAACCTTATTTAAAAATCGATACACAGTCCCGCTAAGTTACATGATTGTTTACCTGTCGTCTTCAGTAATAAGGCTGCGTCACGTATCCGTTCCCGTATATCGATTTAGCGACCGCGTAGTATACTTGTAACTGACGCATGCGCTATAGCACTTTAAATTACCCATACCCGGGATTATGGGGGTCACATCGCCTACTTTGCTCACTATTCAGTACCAAAGAAGCCATTTTCGACAGTAGTTTTTCTTATTGACAGCTGGCATGTTTTGAGCGGAAAATACATTACATACCCACCGCATTTTACACCGTTTTTATGTGACGGGCGATAACTCATGCATAACACATTTCCGGTTCTTATTCAGGTTATTGTCGGCTGGAAATGTTGTCCGCCACCGTTGTCGGCTGGCTTGTGTTCATTGCGGAAGTTCCGCAGGAAAATAAACAAGAAAATTCGCCGATGCTTTCTCATTAAAATACGATTTAAATGCCATGGGAACATGAAGTAAATGTACTCGCCGGTATTTTTACTTGTCCACGGACAAGTTACATTCGAAAATCTACTTGCCCGGCGTAACAAATGACAGATTTCGCCATCCCTGGCAACTATCGAAACTATTGCGATAGTACTGCCGCAATAGTCAATACTATCGATGGTTATATTTACCATCGATGGTTGACTATCGTGACGCTGTCTATTGCGATGCATCGATATTTCGATGCATCGTTACACCCCTACAAGAATTACGTCCATTGGCTTAAAATATTTGAAAAGCCATAGCTCCTTTATTTCTGGGCTATTCAGGTTATAAACTGACAAAGATATGGACTTTTTAAGTTGCAATAGCTACGGCTTCAGAAATATGAATAAAGTCCCAAAATCGAGGTTAAAGTTGCCAAAACAAAATCCCTAGCAACGCACATTACTATAAGTACAATGAAAATGAAATTTGTAGCATATATATATTCATACACAACCTTTATCTACACAAAATTTCATCAAAATATTTACATGGTAACATACAAAAAAAAAAATTCAAATGTTCAGGGTTTTCAACATTTTCCATGTTTATGTTCAAACAAATCTCCACAATCAATGTTTACGATATCATCATCATCATCATAGGTGTTGTCCAGATATTGTCAGAGTCTAATGAGGGCTACGACTGTGCACTCATCTTCCCACGACCACACGCACAGCCACGCCCGCGACCACGCCTGCTTCCACGACTACAAGTAACCAGACCTTCGCCATCCGAATCATCTAGTGGCATTACATCTGGTCTTCGACACACAATATCTTTATATGGATTGTTTACAAATTCTCTTATTGATTTATAGAGGTACTGCTGCCTCTGAAGGGGGAGTCCTGGGGGTTAGATCCCTGGAGCCTCTCCATCCGGAAATGTTGTATCTGGCAGCAGTACTCGAAATGCCACCTCCTCTGCGTCCGGGTCATTCTTGACAAACACTGCCAGGATGGTCAGCATCAAACCTGAGAAACAAATGTATATATTCAGTGATTTCATTAAACGGACATCGACATATAGGACGCCCGAAAGTATGAATAAAAAGGGAAATAATTGGGAGGACTGACCCCCCCTCAATTTTTCCGTCACACCAAGGTATCCCATTGCAGACAACTTATTGAAATGGTATATTAACATAATTGTTAATAAGAATTGGAAATATATACTGCTTTTATTAACAAAATTGTTAATAAGAATTTGAAATATATACTGAGCACTTTTGTCCAATGTTGCCAAATTGAAAGCAGCTAATGTATAAGGATGGGAGAATTCCTCATTTTTTAGAAAAAATCCCTAAAATATCAATGAGGAAATCAAAAAATCAAGGGGATGGGCATGTGCCTCTTCAACCGATTAGCGTAGTGGTCAGCATGCTCGTGTTTCCCACCAATGCAACCCGGGTTTGATCCTCGGACCGAGAAGATGGTATAATGGTCACCAGATCGGACAAGTGTGTTTTCTCCCACACAAACGCTTTCATCCTCGCCAACCTGGGTGATTAGTTATAAATTGACAAAAAACCTTGTTTCGCAATCGTAAAACAATACTATTTACATATCATTATAACGATTAACCTGTGTGTAGAAAATTGACAATTCCATAAGCCAATACATACGTTGTGTTAATTCTCTCATATCCAGTATGCGTCTAATCATGTCCTCTGGAACAAACTGTTGATAACACGGTTCACCATTACCATACTTGCATGTACAACTGAAAGTAGAGCAATTAATACTATTATTAATAATTTCCAATGAAATACGTTCGGTGATGCATCCGTGGTTCAGAGGTGGATTTGGAATTGTACATTCCCGGGTTCGATACTCGGTCAGGCCACATATTGAACAAGGCACCTCACACACATTGGCTTATGCATCAGTCCCACTGGGCTCCCCGGTCCATGGACCCGGGAGTACCGGGGGTTGAACCGTAGTGTCACCGTGATGGACCGGGATGATGCCTGATGGACCTGGATGAACCGGGGGTCTTCCCGGTGGTTTTTCAAAAACCACCGTGGTGAACCTTGGAGGACCGGGAAGGGGAGCCCAACCTGGGTGAACCGTGTTGACACTGTAGGTCCACCGGGAATGATCGTGAAGGATCGTGGCGCTACCGGCGTGGACCTGGGAGGACCGGGATGGAAACAAGTTTTTTGGCTGCTCTTCTTGGGCGGCATGATGTCTATAATATAGAATATTTCTTAAAAAATAATCAGCGTTCAGCGATGTGCTGCCTTCAAAAAACTTCTGCTGGAATGAAATTAGGCTACAAGTCAGTCCTATTTATACTGCATTTTCACCTCGCCGGCATGGACCTGGGTGAACCGGGCTCGAGAACGGGGTGAACCGTGTAAGCGCCGGGATGAACCGGGGCTCTACCTGGATGAACCGGGGTGCTCCCGGGTCTTTTGGCAAAAAAAACCACGACATTTTCACCCGGTACACCCCGGTCCATGAACCGGGAGGCTCCGGGATAAACCGTAGTACCGCCGGCCTCAGTGGGACGGATGCATTAGTATTGGTTAACCGCTTTGCGTCGATAAAGAATGCACAGGAAAATATGTCTAGGTCCCCAGGGTTTGTCATTAGCGGAACATACATACCGGTACACATTATATAATTATGTATCGATAAACTATAAATAAGAATTCCGCAGAAACATACAACACTAGTCCACATGGTTCGCCGGAGGCGAGGGTAAATAAGCTCAATCAGCACATACATCATGCATTGATGCCGTGTTTACCATCAATACCCCTCCCTTGCACTAAACCTTACGGCGACCCTCACCCTGAGATTTGTGGCAGATGGCACCTCCCTCCGACATTGTTCACAACCCCCCCCTATATGTGTCTGTCTCTCTTCCATATACACCGGCCGTATAGACCAGCCTACATGCATAGTTTCCATACCCCGGTTCCCAGTACACTTGTTGCAGCCCTCCCCCATATTGATTCACTTCCATACTAAATAGGTTAGACATGTTTTAACAAACCCACACACATTCTGTACTAATACACCTGATCCAATCCACTACCTTTTTCTTATTTTCCATTGTGGTAACCAAATGGTATTATCAAATCGAAACCAGGAAGCGAAATGATTCAGGTTACTCGGGTCCATAGGGACGGTCGCTACTCGACCATCACAAAAACAAAGTTCGTTTAGGGTCGAATTCGTCCTCAGAATCCAAGGAACTGCCTTAATCACTCGAGTTTCCTGATTCAATATCCTCTTCCCAAGAGTTTGAAAAATATTCTGTCACTACATCGCCTAATTCTGAGGTATCATTTGCATTTAGATTCAACAAGTTCGCGATTTCTGTAGCCATTTTACAATCGGAAGTGCGTTTTGAAAATATGCACAGAGCATGCGCAGAACTCAGTAGTCAATTAAACACCGCGTTTCAGGCCACATGCTTGGTAACAAAAGAATTGTTTACATCGTAGGTATTTGTTTCAACAGCTTTGATTGGTTAATACAGGGTTATGACGTTATATCTTTATCAAATTTGAATAGAGGGAACTTCCAGCTCTATTTTAATACCAAACATGACCGGGATTTCCCCGACACTTTAGCCTGAAGTGTATCGTTTTCAAGGCCCATTTTTCCCGGTTTTCATTGTTTTATGACTAATTTGTCAGAATTAATTAATTAGTGCTTTCACAAAATAAGGTTGTTTATGCATTTTTGTAATCCTATTCACAAAATAACCTTGCCGTAGTTGCAGTATACATATTTCTTAATATTTATATGCTGAAATCCAAAATATTGTGATTTTAGCCTGTATCATGATTATTGGTCAATATCTTGAAATTGGATTTAGCGACTTCCGACTGGTTTTGTAATGGAGGGTTATATTATAACGAATTTATATCGGTACTTCCGGTTTTTCGGATCACTACTTCCGGTATGAGGTCAGATCATTAATTGAGTCGCGGATTCTTCATTTTCTCTTCGAGATCTTTCCAACGATACCAAACACGGCCAGTTTCCTCGAAAGTTCATTTTTCGTCAAACTTATTTACGATTAAAGGGACATAATTAGTATTATAGATATATCGAATAATGATAGATCAAAATGAAGGGTAGCGTCGGACTCGTGATAACGATACGCGTATATTAGAACTAACTAAAATCTAACGTTAGAACTACTTACGTTTAAATATTTTTCATATTCGGGACTTTAAGGATATATAAAATCTTTAAACCTCGATATTCTCGAAAACTACTTGCCGTATAAATAAAGGAAATATATCGTTGGATCGGTCTCGCCGAGCTACGTCGAATTATACAGATTTCTACGCTCTAACACAGAGTCGAAAAATTTATGACGTCAGATTCGTCGGCCATTTTGTTTTTCGAAATCAACTAATTCCATTCTTCGAGAAAAGTTTAGCCTATAGCGATATTTGACTATCTGTTAAGTTAATAACTAATTTGTTGTAATATCTCTCGTGTCAATTTTATTTAATATAAAAACGAATATGCCATAATTCATCGATATTACTCGCGTTTAATATCAAATTCTACTAATTGACGTTCTGAATCGATTTCTAGTGTCAAAACCGGTCAATTCCCAATTTTTTACAATCATTGAATATAATTGACATTTAATATTTTTTTAATTACATTTACGGATTTCCGTGTCAATTTGTAGTAAGTCGAAATTAATTACCTTTAGACGGTGCATATGGGGCATATTTAACAACACGAGATATTTAGAATTACATGCGTCAGAAATCGATACATGCTGGGTTCACGATGGTTAAACATTTCTCTTTCATTCCTAGATAAATTCTTAAGATTATTTGAGACATAAAATATTATGTTAATGATCTTATCAGTACAGTTTTCCTACAGTTAGTGCGTCCATGATTTGTGTTGGAAGATGCGGGATATGATAAGTAGATAGCATCCACTATTCAAAATATTTAGATATGGCACTAATTACACCGGGATTTTCGAGATATGTAGCGCCGCGCGTGTACTATCAATTATATACGAGCAGTTTATACGAGTCATTTTCAGACAACTATGTTTTGGATGCGTCATACAGAACGATAGGACTTATTCGGGAATATATGCGGTATTTATATGACAAACCTCGATTGCCACCAGACATACGGTCGCGCAGACGGGCGGCCCAACGGACAAACATACAGGAGGCCTGACAGGCATACCTCATACCACTTGGATTCAGTTAATTGTGTTAACGGCCATTATAACTTGAACACCACGTATTAACGATTAGACATTTATATTAATCGTTGTATCACTCTATGCGATAAAATACGTGTACTTTATTCGTGTTTCATATACGCTAGGGCAACTCGTTGTCTAGCGGGGGTGACATGCCCCTCTAAGACGTACATTATGGATTATTAATAATTTATTGCGTTTTTATGGAATTATACGTAACGAGGTAAGATATATATTATTCATTTTCGCTAAAGTACATAGGTTAAGTTTGTATATAGCGTATAATTAGGATATCTTATGCAATAAAAACGTACGCCAAGTTTGAATAATATAATGAACGTACCCGTATATTCGTTGACAGAATGGTTGAAGTTCGTGAAGCTTATGAAACGTTTGAGGCCTAAGTCCGTTCTAATCGGTCGATATTGATAGAAGCGTTCGTAATTGTTATTTATGGATCGGTTCGTTCCAATTAGTCGATATTTATAGAAACGTACGCGATTGTTATTTATAGAGCGGTTTGTTCACGTGTCTCGGGACGGAACGAACGTATTTAAAGATTTGTGTCATTGGCGATTATTTTTGGTTTACGTTATGGTCGCTACAAATAACCTATACGGTCATCCAAAATGGACGCCGCTCTCGCGTAGAGACTTATACGCAAATCTGTTACTGTAACTAGATAATCCAAGATGGCCACCGAACGATACATAGAGGTACGCCTTTGTACATGGACGCCTCGCTCAGTAGTTGCGCGATACATATACGTCATCAATAAGGAGGTGGCTCTATAGTGACGCGTATACTAAAAATATACCCGCACGCGCGTGACCTACTTTATATTACCTTATATGCAAATGAGTTACTATAAATATAATTCAAAATGGCGCCCGTTTGTTTACAAGCAAAGAGACGGGTTTAATACTGATGCGATTAAATTGTAAAGTTAAACTTTATTTATTTTACAACGATTGAGAAAACAAACTTATAATTTATAATAATCACTCTCGTTTGGCACAGCTGATGAGGGTGAAATATGTTGTCATTCGTGTGGAAGGAAACCGGAGTGCACGGAGAAAACCGACCTGTCCGATCTGGTGATACCACCCCACATACTTCCCAGTCCGAGTTCTGTCAAAGAAATTGGCCGTACGTTAATGTGTGCTATAAATATACAAATGCAATCAAAGGTTAGGTATATATGTCAAAACTGGTTACATGAGACCCTGAACATATATACAACTCAGAATCAACTAACTACATCATTAGAGCTTGAGATCTTAGAAACGTGTTATAACCTTGGCTAGATGAGACTCTATATACAAATGCAATCAAAGGTTAGGTCAAAACTGCACATTGGAATTATATAGTAATGGTAATGCTGAAGAGCAGTAAAACTATATATAATATCATATGAAATATAATGGTATATGGAATATATGTCTAGTACAGTGGAACACGGGAATAAGACAATTTATGACAATAAATCGATATAACAATGCGCAGATATGACTTATAGGGGTATCTTGTATGAACTCAGCGTAAAGGCTGAACTACTGCTCGGTTGAGGACCCGGGTTCTTCCTCCACCAATATTAACCGTAGAGCCGACATATGACCTCAGCTGCACTTAGCATCCCATCCAAAAAAAAGCAAAAATGAAACAAACTGAACTCTTTTTTATATTATATTTATTATTAAGTTTTAACAACTTACATTAATCACGCTCGTTGGCGCGGTTGAAAGCGTATATGTCGTCATTCATGTGGGAGGAAACCCAGCTGTCCGATCTGGAGACCATCATACCATCTCACATACTTCCATGTCCGAGGATCGAACCCGGGTCGCATTGGTGAGAAGCGAGCGGGCTAACTGAACTTATTATAACAGAGACTGGAAACTTGAACACATCGTGCAAAACTAGCTGCAATAACACAAGGCTCTATGTACGTATACTGCTGGTAGATATACTTACAATTTCTTAATTATATGTCATTTCCTTATTGCAATGTGGTACTTGTATAGTAATTAATTATTGGATTGTCATCAGGGGTTTTCCTTCACCAATAACAGCATGGGAGTCGCTTTATGACATTTGCTGTTCTTGTGACGTTAAGCCACATACACATTCAAATTAACAAATAAATCGCAAATAATTGTAAACTGCTTTCAAATCTTATATATATCCATCATTAAGCGAACTATATAATGCAGTAATTACCAATGCTATTATGTATATGTTTCAGTTGGACCCGATTGTAGCAGAGCGTTCTGTACACATCAACATTGTGCGAGACCCTACACACCACCGGGCCAGTGCTGTCCAATGTGCCGACCTACCAGATATTAACGCGGTGTTAGCAACAAATCCACTACTGATAACTTACATTAAAATAAGACCACAATGCCGCTATGCTATATTAGCCAATTGTTGAACAAATGATGTAGATTATAAAGTACTCAGTTAGAATGTCACTACGTACGTCATTATGTTTTGCATACACTTCTTTATGTGTTGTATACACTTCTTTATGTGTTGTATACACTTCTTTATGTGTTGTATACACTTCTTTATGTGTTGTATACACTTCTTTATGTGTTGTATACACTTCTTTATGTGTTGTATACACTTCTTTATGTGTTGTATACACTTCTTTATGTGTTGTATACACTTCTTTATGTGTTGTATACACTTCTTTATGTGTTGTATACACTTCTTTATGTGTTGTATACACTTCTTTATGTGTTGTATACACTTCTTTATGTGTTGTATACACTTCATTATGTTAAATGTAAATGTCATTATGTTTGGTATTAAGTTTAAAACAAACTATCATTATGTTCGGTACTCCGTTAGTATAGTGATGTTCAGTCGTCCAGAAGATGCAGGTGTGTGTATATATGTCCGCAAACATTACTACGTTCGGCACACACATCGTTATATTCTGTAAAACTTCATCATGTTCAATGCAAATGTCATTATATTTGGTAATATCTTAAAAAACGGCATTGATGTTCGGTACAGACATGTCGGTACAAACTTTATTATGTTCGAATACAAACTTCAAACAGATGATTGTTTATACAAATTTATTTTAGCTCGATTGCGAAACAAGTTCTTTCAACTTATATAAATCACTCTCGAGACCTCATTCCTGATGGAATCCATCGCCACGAGGGAGAGAAGAGGCAACGTGGAATTTAAATGCCTTGCCTAAGGACATAATCGTAACGGCTCCAGCGGGGCTCGAACTCCAGACCTTTCGCACCTGAAGCGAACGCGCATCCACTGCACCATCACGACTTCCACGATGATGTGAATACCACTGTAACCTATCATCACTGATGGTCACCAGATTCGAGAAGGCCGAGTCTCATTTATTTGAAACGGTTGGCAGTAAGTCTGCTTTAATGTCGGAGTTCGCTAATAATCCCTACCTCCGTCTATCTACCTACTATTAACCCACGATTCATTCCTTAATTGTATGATTATGTGAGTACCATAACAGGGTCTTCTCAAGGGTGATTAAGTAAGTGGGTAGCGCCTATATACTTCTAGTCCGCCTCCGTGGTTAAATGGCTACGGTCGCTGACTTGTATACCACTTTAACCTATCATAACTGATGGCCATGGATTCGACCCCCGCTCAGAGAATGTGCTCTTTACATGAAAGGTTGGTGCACCAAGTACCAGGTAACCACTGGAGCCTGTCCACGATGATGTTGTTAGTTAAACTGCACATCGGCCATATGTGCAACCGGTAACGACGTTAGATAAACTTAAATATCAATAATATAATTATATAGTGTGTACACCCGATCGTTCAAACTGTAAATCACTGATATAGTATTTATATGTATATGTTTCTGTTTGCACTCGCATTACGCTGAGTACCAGCGACAAGGAAGTTTAGATAGTGCGTTAGTGCATACCTTCATGTAGGAAGTTATAAACTTATTTCAACTCATTTAAACAAATTAACGAGTATGGAACTTCAGATTGTGTTACTTATATATGGATTATGTTATGCACTTGGTAATATTTATATTTGGTGTGGTAGGATTCGGATTCGGGGGGGGGGGGGTTAGTTGGTCAGAATGACAACACTCTATACGTTTCATCAATCTATTGAATCTCCGTGTAGACAACAAGGCTCTCGAACGCTCTGGTTCTACAATACACATATAAATATATATAGATGATTTGCAGTGATTGGGTTAACAACAACATAGTATATACGTTGGCACTATATATACTCCCGTCCGGTTCGTGGTTCGTAATAACGCTTACTCTTACTTAAATATATATGACATCAGTGACAGAGGTAATCTATGTTACATCCATGTCTCTGATGAAACATAGACATATGCAACATAGACATATAAAACATAAACATATACAATAGCTTGCGCAGAGATAGGGTCTCTGTAACACGCTTCTCGCTATTCTCTCCACCGTCCGCTACACATTCAACCACATGCTCACTCACTGGTGTGGGTGACAACTGTAAATAACATGCATCTGTTAAGTTATGTGCAATGATGAGGTTTGATATACCGACAGCCAGGACCAAGGGAAAATACTCAGGAAAGGACCAACTGAACCGATCCCGCGTACACCATAATGAACCCAATATTACAGCGTACAAATCAACAATTTCAATATCTCACGCATATATATATATACCTGTTATTCTGTTTGAAGACTTCTATGGTATGCTCTATTCGCTATGACTATATATAATAAATGCGCTCTTCATAAAAAAGACGGCTGACTATCATACGATATTGGAAATGACTGCATTGGAAGATCACGCTACATGTCGCTCACACACGTATCCTCGAGTTAAACTCGCTACGCACGGTTGCGTCTCACAGACCACATTACACATCGTATATATCTACCAGGAATAACTGGTTTAAAGTATGGAGATTAAATCGGACCCTACTACATTTTGTATTTCATGTTGTAAGATAATGGACCAATGTTTGAAATATGCCCTTCCACCATAGTATAATTTAGTGAAATAAGACTGACATACATGTGTAAATGTGTTGGTATTTAATAACGGACATCGATCCATATGATTGACTACTTGATAAACACGATTTCTATAGAAGAGCGAAGATGCGGTATACTACTACCACTCCACCACGCTGCAGGTTCGAATAACACAATGGGTGTCTAATTATTTCATGTAATGGTGTTATCCTGGTTGCTTGTGGAAGGTCGGCGGTTCTACTAGGATGCCCGCTCGTGTCTGAAATACTGTATTATGGGCTCCGGGTCTTCCTGAACCACTAACATGCCCTGAACTTAGTAGAAGAAAACAATACATCAACATTCCTGAGTATATTTACTTCCGGAACATCGGCTGCACTGATATGCTACGACTGTTTCCTTCTATTCTTTCTAATCGTGTTTTGCGAAGAGCTGCATTTCATTCATGGAACAGATTGTGTAACGTTTTATAAAGAGTGTAATATTTTATACTATCACCCTGCACAATTGTTACACGATTGGAAAGTGTGATATATTTTGTTTGTGTCATCGAAACAAATAATTAATGCAAATATAAATAATGAATCAGGAGTTAATAGTTTCCATTTGGGTGTGTTTAAAGTTACCGTGGAGGCATGCGGCTTCCACGCACCTTAAACACGCCCAATGTTGTTTATGCCCCAATGGAAACTATTAATTCGCAATTCATTCCTTAAATTATCCAATGCCTTACGGATATGACTTCAATGTTACTGCCAAATATGTTGCTCAAAATGCAATCCGTGCATTGGAACTGCTCATTGCTAAATGTAAATTAGCCGGTGTGTACTATATAATGTGTTCATCACTCTGTAGTCTGGCTTGTGGTTGCTTATTGTGTCCCATTTTCATGCATTAATGCAATCCAAAATCGTGCCAGACGTTTATATATTGGGGATGGCAAATACTCTCCCATTGCAGCTGTCTCTGGGGAAATGGGTTTGCTATCTCCAGCTGTGCGTCAATACAAACTGTGTAGGGAATGTTCGAATATTCGAATGTTATAATAGAATAATAAAACAATTCTCTAATTATGTTCAAATAAAATGTTATTACATATAAGTTAAATCATATACTAGTAGTCTAGTATGAATGGCCTATATTGGTCCAGATGTGTGTACAGTCATCCATAATGTTTGATATACCGATACTTCCAATGTAGTTAGTGTGTGTTTGTTTATTATAGTGTCATCCCTATTAATTTTAAAAGGCCGAATCTTATGTTTGTATGTCAGGCTGGTAGGCAATCGGTATCCATTATTTAACTAGCTGGCGGCTCACCAACCGGCCATATCAGAATTAACCACTGACTAGGTGCGAAACTTCTACCTCCCGCTCCGTAGGCAGACGCTTTAACCACTAGGCCACGGATACGGTATACTATTCTACTATATATACTATATGGATATAATAATAGGCTGTCCGTAGGCAGACACTTTAACCACTAGGTCACGGATACGGTATACTATTCTACTATATATACTATATGGATATAATAATAGGCTGTCCGTAGGCAGACGCTTTAACCACTAGGCCACGGATACGGTATACTATTCTACTATATATACTATATGGATATAATAATAGGCTGTCCGTAGACAGACGCTTTAACCACTAGGCCACGGATACGGTATACTATTCTACTATATATACTATCTATATGGATATAATAATAGGCTGTCCGTAGGCATACGCTTTAACCACTAGGCCACGGATACGGTATACTATTCTACTATATATACTATACTATATGGATATAATAATAGGCTGTCCGTAGGCGGACGCTTTAACCACTAGGCCACGGATACGGTATACTATTCTACTATATATACTATATGGATATAATAATATGCTGTCCGTAGGAGGCTCGCTTCCAACCAATGCAATCCGGGTTCGATCATCTGACCGGGAAGTATGCGAGATGGTAAGGTGGTCGCCATATCGGACATGTGGGTTTTCTCTGGGTGCTCCAGTTTCCTCCTACACGACTGACCACATTTACGCTCTCATCTGTGCCAACGAGAGTGATTAATATAAGTTGTTAAAACTTGTTTCGCAATCAGTGTAAAATAAATAAAGTTTAAAGGTCTTAACGAATGTACGTGTTTACGAATTTTGTATCGGTTATTCAAATATGGCAATACGATTAGCAAGGCTTGACTAGAGGTGGGCACATTCACACTACCACAAGATAACCATATCTGTTTAAACACATATACAATGCTTGATAACGCTCAAGCGTTATACCCTATCCATTAACATCTTTATTGAATAATGGAATGTGATAACTGCTTCAATTAATAAATTAACCAAACAGTTGATTTCTAATATATCGTTTTAGTTTGTTTGCATTAGTATAATTATACACATTTATTTTAGCTCGATTGCGAAACAAGTTCTTACAAATTATATGAAATTATAAGACCTCGTTCCTGGTGGAATCCATTGCAACGATGATGGAGAAGACGCATGTGGCATTACAATGCATTATCTAAGCGCACAATCGTAAGTGTTCCAGCGGGGCTCGAACTTCGTATCTTGTAAGTCAGGATAAAGCATAAACCCGAATATTTTATATAGAAATTGGAAAATCCCACACACACGCAAACTTTATAAATATATATAAGTGCATAAATACTGATAATTAGCAATAAAAATAAAACGATTGTCTTCCACTCCTGATGTACCCTTCTGCGCATGCTATGACTATAATATATTACGGCTGTCAATTATGTTAGGACACTGGCAAATCATACTTGTTTTGAGTTAGATAGATATCGACACTGATTTTCTTGTGCTACCGTAAAGCTTGCTTAGATCTCGTTACTAAACTTTATGTGAACGTATTGTGATAAAATGTAGCTGCACACCGTCCTATATGTTTTACGACACACGCACACTCGTCCTGATACACTCGTATGGTTGTATAGCGCGTTGAGCTATTAGATGAGAGAGTATGGGCCTTCATGCCCCTCTTTGTTTATAATCCTGCTCATGGAGTTATATGTTGTTGTCCACTTTGCACTTCGTTTTAATTGTCAAGATCCTCATGTCTTCCAAATACCTTGCTAGAACCTGGTATATGTATTCTCTTTCAGCTGCTACTCTGAATAGCTTCAGTCTGGAACCTGGAAATATAGCAGAGAAAAACAGTGAAATCAGGATGATATGTAGTGTTACCATTACATCCAATGATAGCTTGTTAATCCTAGCGGTGTACAAGGGTGCAGTGACAGATGATGGGAAGATTGCATCATGCCTTATTTATAATGGTGGTGGCTCATGCACACGTGAGGGAGATACCACAACAAGATATGCTGTGACATACGCTCAACAATCATTGGTGGTTACAATTTCAAACCTGGAAATATCAGACAGAGGCAATTGGTACTGTGGTTTCAAAGGACAAACCAAAACCAAATATGTGCTGCCAGTATATTGTAAGTATTCTAGCTCTTCCTTAACACAATTTTAATTTTAGAATATTTGTCCGATACCCTTAAAACCCATGGTAGATAATTGTCGAAAGGTATTCAATTAATATTGTGCATGCTTAAATCATTCCGTTTCAGTCCAGATGTCTCCAGCAAGATGATTTGTCAAGGTTATTATTCTCCAACGGTTTATGGCAATGGAGACATTACGAGTTACTCATGCCCGTCCGCACACTAATGAGCACATATGTGATGTATCGTATATATGTTTATACAGACGCTTGGTGCCTGGACAAATGTTTGCCGGTTCAAAACCACAAAACAGTTTTTGTTTTTAAGAACACTATGATACACTATTGGCTTGGTACTATACATACAATAGTTGTTACGCCATTCCAAGCAAGTTTTAAAACGACACCCCGTTACTATCAAGGCTATACACAGAAACTATGGTTTGGACACATGTTTGCGGGTTCAAAACCATAAAACTAAAATAGTTTTTAAGAACACTATGATACACTATTGGCTTGACACTTTACATACAACATTTGTTACGCCATTCTAAGCAAGCTTAAATTGTTTAAACATGCATGGAATGATGGCGTAACACTTTTGTGTTCTGAACCCCCCCCCCCCCCCCCCGCAAACATTTGTCCAGACCCCAACCGTCTGTGGTCGTCTAGGGTTCGCTGCCATGTGGCTATAATTATATTCTGTAACATGGTTACTGGAACAAAGGAGTGACCAATGGGATAGCCACGTAAGTACTCATCTGTGAGGCCATCGGTATGTCTGTCCATACAAGCCATGTGGCACAAATAACTAAATATATCGTGAAACAGTTTAATATGTTGCTAGCTGGGTTATTTTGATTATTTTAACAAACGAAACTAACCATGGTATTGTGTAGCCTCTTTTAAGTAAAAATTTGTTAGAACATCCGTCAGTAGACACATAGATTTAACACATGTTGTCATGTTGCATATGTTTTTAATATTTAATGGTTTTGATGCAGTTTGGGGACATATATGAATGCAGATATGTGTGCGTCATACAATTTAGTACATTTATGGATAGGAGAACAACATATATATTATTATCAAATGAGCGTTGGTTAGCCGGTTTTTAGCTAATATGCTTTAACTCTGTCCATAGTGTCACGAATCTGTCAATATTGTCACGAATCTGTACATATTATCACGAATCTGTACATATTGTCACGACTCTGTCCATAGTGTCACGAATCTGTACATTTTGTCACGAATATGTCTATATTGTCACGAACTATGTCCATATTGTCACGAATATGTCCATATTGTCACAACTTCCTGCATACAGTTGTAAATTAATATGTATCAAACATAAGGTAGCAGCACATGTTTACATATGAATAATGAAATATCGAATACATCTATATATTTAACTTTTACCTAGTTTTAACCTTCGACTGAATGAATAACTTGTTCATGTATATTACTAGTGTTTTTCGCATAAAAGAAATGTCTAAATTTTCAGACTGACTGCGCTTATTTCTATGTTCATATCACCATTGAATCCATTGGCTATCACGACTTCCATGGTAGTATGCATTCCTTTGTTGTATAGCTTACGATTATTGAATCGTTATGACATCATATTGCTGGTCTATTGTTTGCAGAACCACACTCTATGTTGGCCAATATTATCTGAACCAGCATATTTTACACGTGTATACTGTGTAGATGAACACTATGTGCGCTATGCAAATGACGATCCATGCAGTGTTTTTAATCATTTCATAATCAGTAGCTATAGTAACAATAATATAAGTCCTATTGAGTAATGGTTAACTGCTGGAGCCTGTACAGGTAATGTGTTGTTCGGTACATTTCCCGCAGACGAGACATACCAAAATGGTGTTGATGCAGGCATAAAACCCGAACAAACAAACAAACAAACAAACACACTTATTTATCAAGTTTGATGATGTTAATCTTGGTATGACGATATTCAGATATATGACCATACGATGTCCTTTACAATAGCAACCACATTATGTGTCATGTCGACAACGCGTAATTAACGGCATATTCCCCTCGTGGTTATCTACCTTCCTACATGTATGTGTACTAAACACATGAGTTAGACCTGTTCTAATTAAATAATGATGAGTAAGGCAAACCCTACGCATGCTACTCTACGGAGGCAGGTATTTCCGATTGTCGATTAGTCTGTACGTTTGTTTGTGTCCAGTCTGTACTTCTAATTGACTTCAAGGTTCCCATTACACCTGTATCAAATGTTCACCAAACGTCCTGCATAAATGATGTTCGACCATGTTCATTCAAGGTCCCGGCAACACATGTCAAGTAGCTATATTCCGTGTCAATATTGCTCAAAATCATGACATGTCATTTAGGATTCCAAAACAATCATAATCTGACATGTTATATATCCTGTATCAAATTGACGATTGTGGGTATTTGTCACATCAATCGACAGCTCTACTTAATGTGAAGTAACATAGTCGTGTTACAGGTGTTCATACGATACACTCACCCAAATGCACTGACTGTGCTGAATATAGATACACCCACATGATTGGATGGATTGGTGTCAAGGTCACAGTTGTTACACATGTAAACATGACATGTTCTTTTTCTGTTTGCATTTATGAAAGGATTATTTGTTTGTTTTCATCAACGAGAGACAATGTACTATACAACTCCTATGTATCTACATTCAAGGTCAACGTGAGTATATTGTATAAAATATATGTGTATAAAGTTTATAAATTAATTTACAATAACGAAGATATGTCATACCATTGGTCCGCCACTGTAACCTATCATCGGGGTTCGAGCCCCGCTCAGGCCGTGTCTCATTTATATGAAAAAGTTGGCAGTTTCTTACGGAGGTTGGTGCACCCAAGTACTGGTTAACCTCTGGAGTCTGCCCCGGACAGGTGTTGTTAGGTAAACTGCCCGCCGCCGATATAGCCCAACATGGTGCTGATGCAGGCGTAAAACCCGAAATATATCATAATTCCTTTATATTGTGCTATTATTACTTTCATTATAATTGTACATGTAGAATCTAGCTGATTTATTGTTTTTCACTTTGCAGAACTTCCACCCGATGACCTAAAGTGGGAGAAAAACAACAGCAAGTCATGGCCCAAGTTGACATACGAGGATCTTGTCGACTATCTGATACATGCCAAAGCGTACGACGGAAAGACAATGCAATCATTTAGGTCATTGTATGGGTACAATTATGTGCAAAATGGTTGGATGGGTGATGTGTGGTCCCTTGAATATAACAATGTGACATATATAAAGTCTAAAATTTCGCCAAGTCAGCCATGTAAAGACGTAAAGACTATAATACGTGGATTGCAGTTTCTGCAGAGTGTTCGGTTGAAACAGGACATTGTACTTGTCCAGCTGGCAATGCTCGCTCATACAGCATCGCGGCCATTATTTATGCTATCACACTGGCCTGGGCAAATGGTGTTGATGGAGAAACATGTACTGATAAACAACGTGCTTGGGGAAAGGTGCAGCACAAGTAATGTCTCATGACATGATATTGGACATGGTGTTTGACAGACCAAGTCCATTTGAACTGAAATCACACACCGACAAGTCAAATGAAAATATTATGACAGATATTCCCACTCCCACCCAACAGTTTCTGGATCACAGTGAATTGCAGGACTTTGCAAGAACTTCGTCAGTTAAAAAACATTTGGGATTGCACCAGCAGTAAGCCGAGACACGGTGGATGAAATTCCTCACCAGGAACACAATATAGACAAGTCATTTCCTGTACAACTGCCCTTGTCATGTTCTACATGTCAAACCTTTTATGAGAAACATGTAGTTATTCCAGAAAAAGTGAGTCACCTGGAACATACAACCAGAAATCAGAACTCGAATTTGTGGACGGACAGTAGGCGATTAAGAATCACGAGCAGCAGAGTAAGCGCTTTGCCAAAGACACAAAGAGCTGATCCAAATAAATTTGTCACAAATCAAATCTATCCGATATTCAAGGGATGCTCTGCAACGCGTCATGGGCAAAGGTTTGAGCCAGTTGCATGGGCTTGGTTCGAAAGTGTGTCTGGCCAGACTGTTCACAAATCTGGGATTGTGATAAGTGATGATGAACCCTACATCGCAGTCAGCCCAGACGGCGTCATAGACAAAATCACTATAGTAGAAATAAATTGCCCAACACGTCCTCTTGAGGAGTTGGTGTCATCTGGAAAATATGATGTTATAGTTGAAAATGGTGAGCCGAAATTGAGTGCAAAGGGAAGAAATGGATACTATTGTCAAGTACAACTTGCAATGTTTTGCACAAAGTCAGTGTTATGCAAATGTATTGTGTGGACAGCGGAACAACAGTGTATTATAAATGTTAAGTAGAGCGACGACTACATTAAAGGCATTCTTCCCGTATCAGGGACTTTTACTTTAAGCATCTCCTTGTGAGACTGACCGATGAATTTCGGGCTGGTAGACTCAAGTTTTCTTCAGATTACAGAGCATTGTGCCATTGATACTTAAAGCAGCATAAATCAGAAACGTAAATTTACTGATGTGACATATGTGTTCGAAGAAGAACGTGTAGTAAGAATACTTATATGTGAAAAATAATATTTTCAGCATGGTGCGATATTATGCCACTTTAAGCAAATGTCCATGTCTGGTTTTACATTATGGAATTTCAAGGGGACTGCACATACATTGTATTATAGCACATACATTGTATTATAGCACATACATTGTATTATAGCACATACATTGTATTATAGCACATACATTGTATTACATCAAATACATTGTATTATAGTACATACATTGTATTATAGCACATACATTGTATTACATCAAATACATTGTATTATAGTACATACATTGTATTATAGCACATACATTGTATTATACAATATACTTTGTAATTGTTGTTTACTAAAACAGCTATTATAGCCTATTGCAGATTTAATACAAACTCCTTGTTTGCAAACAGTTTTAAATTTCAAACTACATGAATTTGTGATTGTTTAATTAATAATTCATGTTTCATCATACGTGTACTTGTAATCTGATAATAACTATCATAGTACAGTGATAAATTTGTAAACTTAGTTCATTGTAATTTATTCGCTTGAAAATGTACTGCTTATAGTATCGCACTGTAGTCAGCATCCTTGAACGCAGCAGTACTAAGCAATATGAATACTTATACTATACAGCGCAGGTATGGCGTCGGCTCATTCCATAATATCATCTTTGATTAATAAGTCTCTCATATTACACAAAGCTGCAACTACACGAACAGTTTTATTTGCATTTCGCAATGATTTAATACTGCATTTGGTATTTAAAATTCTGTAGGACTTCATTCTCATGATTGCCCTCTCAACATGAATTATTTCTGCTGCTATTCTTCTGGAGTCGATGGTTTCCTGTTCAGACAGTTGAGATCGACTCTTCATAAATGCAGGAATGTTCAATTTTACCCTTCGGCTACACATATCTTCTCCGATTGTGAAACCTCGGTCTGCCATGGCTTCATCTCCTGGTAGCAAATAATCTAGAAATCCGCAATTGTTGGTAATAACATTATCACTAGCCTTGCCTCCATACAATCCAGAGATGTACATTATATAACCACTTGGAGCAATTGCAATTAAAAACTTGGCTGTGTTGTTACTTTTATAAGTACTCCAAGTCTGAGCCCTTGCTTTTAATGAGAAAGGTATCTGGATGAAAATTTCTGAACAATCAATTATACAAGTTGTCCAGGGAAAAGATATACGAACTGACTGTGGTAATGTTCTTCTAATTGTATCTCTGGGCAACCAAACAACACAGTGTGAAAGATGCTGGGACATAATGTCGATCCATGAATGAAACATGTTGCTGATTCGTTGGTGGGACACACCAAAACGTCTGCCAATATCTTCGAATGTGAGTGCAAGCCTTAATCTCAATAGCACTGACAGGATTGTATTGGAAACACTCATTCTATATTGCAAACCTTTTCCATAAGTCGACATAGTCGATACCAATGTCAAAAACACTGAAAGGCTCAATCCTGTATAGAAACGTGCATCTGAATCGGTCTTAATGTTCTCCACACCAAATTCTGCAGATGTATGCTGAGTAGATACAGTCTTTGTTTTATGGTTATGCCAGTAGCTGTGGTCTAGAGCAACTAAGTCAATTGTTTGGGTACTGCTGTCTACTAGTATTGGCTTATTACTGGTAACATTTGTACAGTAATCCGGATATTTCTGGCAACAGACTGTTACACATTGTTCACATTCCACTGTAGTTTCATCACTATAATCAATGAGGGTAGCTGTCAATTTTTCATCAGTTGAAATCACTACAGGATATTCTGCTTTCACTGGGGTCAATAAAGAATCAGCTAGTGATCCAGTCTGGGCATGGCAGTGTAATTCGATTATAGATGGAGTCGTTTCAAGAGTCTGCGTCCGGGTGTTTTTGGTGTCACTGGTTGATATCCCATTTCGAATATTGGGATTGGGTTTTGTACTGTCGGACGGTCATCTATGAAGTGTTTGAAACAACCCTGAATATAGAAAATAACACCATAAAACAGATTTATACATTGTAATTCAGTACAGCAAATGCTTGAAAGTGGATATAAACTGGATTTCATTTACAATATTTAGAGTCGTTAGAGATATCAGTGGCTTATTCGGACCATAGCAGTGAATGATATATATCGAAAACAAATCAGCCAGGGTCAGATTTGATGAGTAATGATAAAAAAGTGCTGTCGTGACGACTTAAACAGGCTTTTTAAACAATTTGTGTACACTATTTACTAGATATAATAAATAATTTAATAATCATGTTAAGCTAGTTCAACTCACCACTGACATTGGAGGTGGAACAAAACCCTTCCTGTTGATAGATGTCAACCATTGTAGACGACTTTCCCCCGATGTCGGTATACAGTGGAAGTTGAATGATACGAGACATGCACAATCCTCGCCGTTTAAATCATTGTGAATCGGGCATGGTGAATGTTCCCAGTCATAAAGTAGTTTCTGATTATTATTGCAATTAACCACAGCACACTGTCGGCCACCACCGCGTTTATACGGAATTGTATACGATATTTTACTGTTTAAATTGATTATCACTATTCCATTAAGTTTTCACTTCCGAAATGGCGGACATGGAGATTGAAGAGTATTTATGAGGGGAGATAATTCATACAGTACTAAAAATAGAATCGTCTATTCGCGCCTATGTATACGTTTTATCAGTATGCTTTGCATGTGTTGGAGCGTCATTCTCGAGATGATATCACGGCAGAATATGTGACATTGAATCTAAGACTACATGTTTTATATTTTCACCGCCAGCATATTTCCCCACTACCAGCATATGTTCTCACTAATATATGTTCATACATCAGTATGCTTTATTTCAGTGTCTCCTGTAGGCCTAGCACCAGCATATGTTCTCACTAATATATGTTCATACATCAGTATGCTTTATTTCAGTGTCTCCTGTAGGCCTAGCACCAGCATATGTTCTCACTAATATATGTTCATACATCAGTATGCTTTATTCCAGTGTCTCCTGTAGGCCTAGCACCAGCATATGTTCTCACTAATATATGTTCATACATCAGTATGCTTTATTTCAGTGTCTCCTGTAGGCCTAGCACCAGCATATGTTCTCACTAATATATGTTCATACATCAGTATGCTTTATTCCAGTGTCTCCTGTAGGCCTAGCACCAGCATATGTTCTCACTAATATATGTTCATACATCAGTATGCTTTATTCCAGTGTCTCCTGTAGGCCTAGCACCAGCATATGTTCTCACTAATATATGTTCATACATCAGTATGCTTTATTTCAGTGTCTCCTGTAGGCCTAGCACCAGCATATGTTCTCACTAATATATGTTCATACATCAGTATGCTTTATTTCAGTGTCTCCTGTAGGCCTAGCACCAGCATATGTTCTCACTAATATATGTTCATACATCAGTATGCTTTATTCCAGTGTCTCCTGTAGGCCTAGCACCAGCATATGTTCTCACTAATATATGTTCATACATCAGTATGCTTTATTTCAGTGTCTCCTGTAGGCCTAGCACCAGCATATGTTCTCACTAATATATGTTCATACATCAGTATGCTTTATTTCAGTGTCTCCTGTAGGCCTAGCACCAGCATATGTTCTCACTAATATATGTTCATACATCAGTATGCTTTATTTCAGTGTCTCCTGTAGGCCTAGCACCAGCATATGTTCTCACTAATATATGTTCATACATCAGTATGCTTTATTTCCAGTGTCTCCTGTAGGCCTAGCACCAGCATATGTTCTCACTAATATATGTTCATACATCAGTATGCTTTATTCCAGTGTCTCCTGTAGGCCTAGCACCAGCATATGTTCTCACTAATATATGTTCATACATCAGTATGCTTTATTCCAGTGTCTCCTGTAGGCCTAGCACCAGCATATGTTCTCACTAATATATGTTCATACATCAGTATGCTTTATTCCAGTGTCTCCTGTAGGCCTAGCACCAGCATATGTTCTCACTAATATATGTTCATACATCAGTATGCTTTATTTCAGTGTCTCCTGTAGGCCTAGCACCAGCATATGTTCTCACTAATATATGTTCATACATCAGTATGCTTTATTCCAGTGTCTCCTGTAGGCCTAGCACCAGCATATGTTCTCACTAATATATGTTCATACATCAATATGCTTTATTCCAGTGTCTCCTGTAGGCCTAGCTTTGATGGAGGTTCAGCAGGAGGAGATCTGGCGGCAACATATGTGACTTTGAACTGTAAAACAACAACTTGTGTATTCCCAGCACCAGCAGAATTTCAATGGTTTTATAAAAAGGTATGCTGTTATCTCAGAAATTAGTATGTGACATGAATTATCTGCACTGCACATTTGGATCTTCCATTTTCTCATTTGGAAAGATAGAATTACATAGATTGCGGAATACTGCCACTGTGTTCATAATTAACAATGCTATTTTAGCTTGGAGGAAAGAGTCTCCGAAGTTGATACAAAATTGAAGACTCCTTCCTAACTAAAACAACATTGCTACATTGTGGAGATTTATCAAATATCTCTGATTGCTAATCTCTCTATTCTTGGAAGATGGTTTTCTCCTGTAAGGTTGTCTAATGGGTATACCATCATTAATAGTTATATGATGTTCTACTAGGTCTTTTCTAACACTATATGTGAAACTATTCATCAGCCGCCGTCCGTCTTATGAGACGATGGATTGCGTTCTTGTTGAGGAACATCTTCTGCGGTGACTGAGTATGCCTATGCTTGAGTGGCAGTCTCTGTTGCAGTCATCGCAGGTGAAGATCGAGTCATCCAGTTTGGTTGATGCCTTTCGCTTCTGTCGCTTCTGCTCACGAAGCCGAGTTCGCTCAGCCTCGGCTCGTCTGACCCCAGCTTTCACAACGTGTCTCCATGATGACCGGTTTGATGCTGTGTCCTCCCAAGACGCTATGTTGATTTGCGCTGAACGCAGGTCCCTCTTACAAGCGTCCCTGTATCCTAGGTGGGGGCGACCAGTTGGACGTGATCCTTGTTCAAGTTGACCGTACAGTAGATCTTTGGGGATGCGTCCTTTATCCATGCTTCGGACATGACCAAGCCAGCACAGGCGGCGTTCACTGAGCATTGCATAGATGGTTGTTGAACTCGCTCTGCTGAGGACCTCTGTATTGGTGACCCTATCTTCCCAAGTGATTCCCAATATCCTGTGAAGGCACCTCATATGGTATGAGTTCAGCTTTGTCTCTTGTCTGGCATATGTCGTCCATGACTCACTGCCGTAGAGGAGCGTGCTGAGTATGCAGGCCTGGTAGACCTTCAACTTGGTATTCAGCGTTAGGTTTCTGTTCTCCCATACTCTCTTGGTGAGTTTTGACATGACGGTGGCTGCTTTCCCAATGCGTGCATTGATCTCAGCATCGAGGAACAGGTTGTTGGATATCAGTGATCCTAGATATCTGAAGTTGTCGACCATGGCGAGTGTAGAGCCGTTAATGGCTATGGGAGCTGGATCTGCAACGTCCTGGGTTATGACCTCTGTTTTCTTTATGCTGATGGTTAGGGCCAACTCACGGCATGCATTGGAGAACTGATCCATGAAACTATTAGAACATTATTATGTGCACCAATGTTGGACTACTTATCCTTCTAATTGTGCTTGTTAACATTGTAATTATCAACGGGCTGAGTGAATCTGGATTTGGAGAAGATATACCCGGTGTTCATGAATCAACTACCTTTACTTCTAGAAGTGAACACATAGAGTATTCTGTTCAATGTGTATAGTATATGCAGTAATATTGACTGGGATCCTTGCTGTACCAATATGTTCATATGTAAATATATAATCTCAACAATTACGGTTTCTCTTTGTAATGACTGTATTGATGTCCTTCCTAAACATAACCTACACTATTTTTAGTTGCAGCTTGATCTAACGTTTTATTTGATGATTTCACTGAAATCAACATTTTCATGGCATCCCAATATATTTTAAATGGACCATATGAAGCAGACAACTTACCTGTATTGTACATGCATAATGCGATAACTTTCTACCTATTAATTTTGGACGTCGGTTATAATTAAAATGGGAATGTGTGTCAATGATCAGCGGATGCGCATTTGAAGTGTGGTGCGTGCTGTGTGCTTGTCACCGTCCGCCTTTGTCATTGTAAAGGAGTGTGCAAATGATCTCTGTCAATGTTGATAAGCAACAATGATAAGCAACTATGTTGGCATAACACAGATATCCTCATGGGTCCATGCTCTACTACATCGAGCTCGGATTAGGTATGTCTCTATACTTGTGGCATTCATAGACTTCGTGCCCACGAACAGATTCCCATTCAATGGGTAAATAGCTGGAGGTAGCCGTAACCTAAAACATAGAAAACAGAAGACATTTACGAGGCTCAGCAAGGGCAACATTGTTACACTGAACACCAACAGTACATGTTAATTCATGAATCATACACGTGAACGACTTGTCCTGCTCATACCGAGGTGAATAACACAGGGCTATCATAGATTTAGATGATGCCCTTTATATATAGGATCTAAACCTCTGAGCACTGTATGCCCTAGTAGAGGACGCCAAACATAGTTTGTGCTATTATAAGGAATAGTGTACGATTTCAGACTAATCCCCAGTGGCTGTCCTATAAAACGACTTCTGTAACAGGATCACAAGGTGCTTGCAGTGGCGAGGAGAGGATATACAGTACTACGCTAAGCTTACCTAGGTACACGACATGGCCCTTACAACCACCCAATGTGGATACCACCGTGGCTTTACAATGTAGAATGGAATTTATTACATTGACATCAGCATTACAGACAGGACAAACTGGTGATGTCATTTATGCAGGTAATTTGGATTATACCAATATGAGATAGTAGTTGGACTTACATGATGCTAGGTGGATGTCTATAAAACATTTCCTTTTCAGCAATCAATTTCGTTATCCGCAGGGGACAAAATGTTACTCTAGGTTAGTATATGATGTTCCTGATAGGGAATCCCAAATGTTACAGACATGTTGCTGAAGAACGGCAACAATGGTTCATTCCACCATAACGGTTTGTACCCTGTTTATGGCAATGCTGCTACTTCTGTCACAGTGTATACTTTGTTTTCATACTTATAGAGTTATTACTATATCGTAGGATTGTACTTCTGATTTTCTTTAATATACAACTGTATATAGAGGATCTTACATCAGTGGCTTTCCATATTGAATTTATCAAACGAGTTGAATAAAATGATAAAATGCTCGGCTCATCAATCAAATACGCAGTAAAAGTGTGTCACGATTGAACACACTTCCCCTTTAGCAAATGAAAGCCAGAGTAGTACTGCGGTTTCTACTTAATGGGCCAAGAAAATAGTGCGACACTAAATACTCCAATTTTTTATTTTCTTCCCTTGTAAACAGTTTTTAAACTATCACAACATATCATGTGCAACAATTCAATATTAAACACTTTTAAATTATTTTCAAACAGTCTTTTGTAACAAATACAAAATGTACACCATGTTTTGGCCACAGGCACCAGACACAAACTATTTTATTTTTGGCCTATGATCATATAGTAAGTAATATATAACTTACTATATGACCATAGGCCCAAAAAAAAAATGTGTCTAGTGCCTGTGGTTTTGGCAAATGATGTCACAATCAAAGTTACACAGCGCGTGCTAGTTGATGTAAAAATGTATGTCACTGCGAATCGCTATCGCTATCGCTTTCAATGACTCTTAGACGTTTTCTTGGTGGATTAGATGGGGATACAGTTTTAGGGTTGCTAATGTATGCATTAAAAGTACCACCATGGATTGGGCAAGCCAACATACTTTGGAATCCACCGGTCAGATTAATATTGGAGTTGGAATTGGTATTCATAGAGGTTGCCAGGCTTGGTGATGAATATGTGTACACCTGGTGTGGATATGCTGTGTAATGTGCTTTATCAGGCCTATCAGGATTTGGATGTACAGTGCTGTTGGACGAACTGTTAGACGAATACAGGATTTTGGATATTTCTTTGTGCTGATTTTGATTGATGTGACTGTAGTTGTTGATAGATGATATATTTTTGTGTCCAGAAATTTGCATTATGTGGTTTGCTGGAACGTTGCTATTGTTTAATTTGTGTACAACTATAAGATATTTACGTGCACTGTGATTGGACAGACGTTTATCAGTGTTTATCCCAGAATTTTTAACCATACGTTTCATCATTTATTGCATGTTGTTAACACTAACAGGATTATGCTTGAACCAGGTGTCTTCATGACAAGGTATGGGTTTTGTTGTAGCGGCAATGTAAAAAGGATGGGTTGGTTCAGAGTAACCACTGGGGCGTTTCTTGGCATATAATTTGTAAATTTGGACATTACACCATATATTTGGTTTTACTGTACGGATATCTCTGGGTTTTTTACCAGTTCTGGTTTTTGTTTGTCTCTCAGTAAATTCGAGATATTCATTTCCATTCTCATCTTCTTTCAAATTAATATCCCCCCAGCACATGTCACTATGTTCAGCACATCCTCTTAAACCAAAATGAACAGTATTGTAAAACCAAAGAGTTTGTAAAATGCTATCTGGAGTACTTGCACCCATTTGTTTGGTTTCCCATAAGACGGACAATTCTTCATCAGAGATGGTCTCACTATTTCGTGGTTGGTTTCCTTTGCCATTTCGCTTAAGTTGTTTCTGTTTACTCTTCAGAACTTCTCGAACCTGAGCAAAACCTGGTCCAGTGGCAATGTACTCTCCATAATTATACCTGAAAATATGAAATAGTGGACAAAATATTAGGTCTAGATCTACTGCTGTATTTTTACAGATAATTACAGTATTTTGGTTTATAAGATACTGTAAATACTGACTACTGTATACATTGAAACTTAAAACAGTGGTATGCTTACACGGCGGGTCTAATGAAGGATATATGGGACGTTTAATTAAAGTGATTAGCATTGTCCTATTAAGTTGGATGACGCAAAAAGTGACGTATTATGGATCATCAAAATGGCGGACACGATTTGACAGCGTCGTTGTATTGAATGTTCTTGTACTGTTGAAAGTAGGCGATCTGAAAATTGTGCATATACTGTGCTTGAGTACTGTAAAGATACATTGACAATAAATGATGCAGAAACTAGCATTAAAATCGAACGGGCCCATAGACTAGGCAATAAATATCATAATACAAAAAAGAGACCCATTGTTGTAAAGTTCAACCATTTCCCAGATAAACTCATGATCAAACAAAAGGCTTCGGATTATGCGAAATCTTTACAACCTTGTGTCTCTGCGAATCTACAGACAACTGGGAATAACCAACAAATCCAGCCCAAAATACGAGTGAGTGAACAGTTTCCAAAAATTATACAGGAGAGGCGCCGTGTTTTGATACCGTGTAGCGTGAGCCCCGTAAGTCCGTGAGGATTGTAAGTTCGCTAGTTGCGGCTTACGGGGCTCACGCTATAAGAATCGTAAGTTGTGAGAGTTGAAAGTCAATAACAATATCTTTCCTCCACTTTAGTTTAAAGATTTTATTTCTCAATTATTAATAGAGATAAATGATAGTAGATAAAGGCTAATAATGAGACTCCAATTTCCAGTGTATGAGGTTTAAAAACGCTCGTGTTTGTGTATAACCATGACTTACATAATACGCGGTCAATTGATGGAACAGCTTATTGGTATCGATCACGACACCTGTCAATCAAACTATAATGGATAATCCAATCAGCTATCGATATTTCACACATCCTCAAGTAAGCTTGTGTATCCCAATACTGCAGTTTTAAGTTGATTGTAAGATTAGCTAGCTAATTTAAATGCAACTATGAAATCGATTATGGATTAATAATCTAGATGTTATCATACAATATGACTGCCGTTGTCATTACCGAAACTGTATTAGTTAGGCCACAACTACTAAGTAGAAATAGTGTGTTGTCGTAATATTTGTATGAAAGTCTGGAGTATTATGACCTAAGCTGTTGATGCGTGTGACACCCCTACATGTTCTATTACAATGTGAATATATTAATAATTCACACAATTCTACCAACGGACATAACATTATTGGGCAAAATCGTATCTGTATATTGTTTATGACCCTTTTGACTGTCATAAATAATTTAAAGTTAGATAAATCAAGATAGATTTTTGTAGTTTAGTTTATACAAATTTAACTTAACTAGATTGCAGAACAAGTGGTCGTCGTCCTCGAGGCCTCATTTCTGGTAGAATCCATCTCGATAAAGGAGAGAAGAAGCAATTTAAGTCCCTTGCTAAGGGACACAATCATAACAGCTACAGCTGGGCACGAACTCGGGTCCTTTCGTACCTGAAGCGAATGCGCTACAACTGCACTATCACGACTTCCACAATGTCAATGCCACGAGATCAATATTTTAAATATAAAAGATAAACAAGGCCACTAGAAACTCGCTTTTACAAACGGATATGTAGTCTAGCGGTTAACATGCTGGTCTGGTAATCCAGGGATCGCAAGTTCGATCCCCCGTATGACACTAATAAAATTAACCGTCTTTCAGATGGGACTTTAAACCGTGCACGTAAAAGAACCAGAACAGACTCTGGAATGGGTCTCTGTCTGTATCATTGCACTATCCTCCAAAAATCTATAATGACTAATCTCTTCAGGAGGCGTCGCTCATATGGGCAACCGGTAACGACGATATATAAACGTACACCCCCCCCCACCCGACTCGCTTTAAGTTTGAATAATGATCTTATATAAAGATATGATTGTGTGTGTGCCTGCCTGTGGGTGTGGTTTTGTGCATGACTGTGTACATAAATACATACTGACTAGGTACTCGACACACGGACGGCTTGTCCCACGATTGCACGGTATAGAGGCCAGACAGGAATATGAATAAAATCCGAGCTCCTGCCCAAGCTACCATGCTAGAGAGTGTAGCGGGTCCAGTGTCTTTCGCTATGTCATATGTTTATAAATACTAACATGCATTACTTTTTGTAATCGTCGCTACTCAGGTTGCATAAGTGAGCGACACCTGAAGAGTCATTTTAGATTTTGGAGGATAGTGCAATAATACAGGCAGAGAGACCCATTCAATAGTATTTGAGGGACTGATGCATTGGCAGAGTGATTCACTTTGAGAATTGTTTTGTTATTTCATCGCTTTCAATCCCCACCCAATCCCCATTTTGTTAGTTTTTCACTTGATATAAAACTATATTTTCATACACGTATTATATATTTTGGTATTACTACATAATACGTTTATCTCTTAATCGCCGATAGTGCACACATTTATATATTTAATGGAGATAATCACAATAAGCTATAAGCTTTCGATTTAATCCATTTTCATTTTGTATACAATATGTCACCGACTCGAGTTCACGGGGTTTGAACTTGTGTGCAGGTTAACTCTAAATGGGGAATTAGTGTGGTACAGCAGAGTAGCGTATACAAAGTGGTGGCATATGAAGGGGTCAGTCCACGGTGTATGGTCAATTTGAATCAAACCAATGACGATTCCAGTTACTAATTTAATATATATATAATTGTCCAGCAATAACGATAATTAACACAGATTGAAGTTCACGTTAATTCTGTAGGTGGTTTTAATGTGTGTG
>CM026386.1:94807678-94831642 GCA_014843695.1 Archivesica marissinica
CCACTATTTGTCATATTTCAAATATCACACTAAACCTTTATTCTCATATGTCATAAACAATACCACCATGTAAAGCTGTGATGACCTGCCAATGCTCCAAGAATTACTGTCTTGTATATTCCGGGTCAATAACCAGTGAGGTGTAGTCTAATTAACATCCTTTCCAGGATTATGGGATTTGCTGGCAGGTGTGAAACGGAACTTAACTAGGAGACAACTAAGATCAGAAAAATGTGATATATAATTATAATAAATGATATTGACAACTGAAAAAGGTTACATTTTTGTCCTAATTTTTTATTCTTGCACCAAATTATTAGACCCCCACCCCAATTCCCAGAAAATGCATAATACCAAGTTTATATTAATATATTTAGACTATACATAATGTTTTCCTGTAGGCCAATGGAGATAGATATCTCACCACTTCAGATGATGCCTGTGGGTCACTTTAGATAGGTCCCTTACTGGGACTTTCAATTCTCACAGCTTCAACATTTTCCCCCAGGCCGTGAGAATTGAAAGTCACCTCAGAAAATGCATAATACTGAGCTACTATTAGTAAATTTAGACTTGACATAATGTTTTCATGCTGGCCAGGTGAGATAGATATCTCACCACTTCATATGATGCCTGTGGGTCAGTTTAGAAAGGTCCCTGACTGGAACTTTCAATTCTCACAGCTTCAGAATTTTCCCCCAAGCCATGAGAATTGAAAGTCACCTCAGAAAATGCATAATACTGAGCTAATATTGGTAAATTTAGACTTGGCATAATGTTTTCATGCTGGTCAGGTGAGATAGATATCTCACCACTTCATATGATGCCTGTGGGTCACTTTAGAAAGGTCCCTGACTGAAACTTTCAATTCTCACAGCTTCAGCATTTTTCTCCAAGCCGTGAGAATTGAAAGTCACCTCAGAAAATGCATAATACCGAGCTAATATTAGTAAATTTAGACTTGACATATTGTTTTCATGCTGGTCAATTGAGACAGATATCTCACCACTTCATATGATGCCTGTGGGTCACTTTAGAAAGGTCCCTGACTGGAACTTTCAATTCTCACAGCTTCGGCATTTTTCTCCAAGCCGTGAGAATTGAAAGTCACCTCAGAAAATGCATAATACCGAGCTAATATTAGTAAATTTAGACTTGGCATAATGTTTTCATGCTGGTCAGGTGAGATAGATATCTCACCACTTCATATGATGCCTGTGCATCACTTTAGATAGGTCCCTGGCCGGAACTTTCAATTCTCACAGCTTCATCATTTTCCCACCAAGCCGTGAGAATTGAAAGTCACCTCAGAAAATGCATAATACTGAGCTAATATTGGTAAATTTAGACTTGGCATAATGTTTTCATGCTGGTCAGGTGAGATAGATATCTCACCACTTCATATGATGCCTGTGGGTCACTTTAGAAAGGTCCCTGACTGGAACTTTCAATTCTCACAGCTTCAGCATTTTTCTCCACGCCGTGAGAATTGAAAGTCACCTCAGAAAATGCATAATACTGAGCTAATATTGGTAAATTTAGACTTGGCATAATGTTTTCATGCTGGTCAGGTGAGATAGATATCTCACCACTTCATATGATGCCTGTGCATCACTTTAGATAGGTCCCTGATGGGAACTTTCAATTCTCACAGCTTCAGAATTTCCCCCAAGCCATGAGAATTGAAAGTCACCTCAGAAAATGCATAATACTGAGCTAATATTTGTAAATTTAGACTTGGCATAATGTTTTCATGCTGGTCAGGTGAGATAGATATCTCAACACTTCATATGATGCCTGTGCATCACTTTAGATAGGTCCCTGATGGGAACTTTCAATTCTCACAGCTTCAGAATTTCCCCACAAGCCGTGAGAATTGAAAGTCACCTCAGAAAATGCATAATACCGAGCTAATATTGGTAAATTTAGACTTGGCATAATGTTTTCATGCTGGTCAGGTGAGATAGATATCTAACCACTTCATATGATGCCTGTGGGTCACTTTAGAAAGGTCCCTGACGGGAACTTTCAATTCTCACAGCTTCAGAATTTCCCCACAAGCCGTGAGAATTGAAAGTCACCTCAGAAAATGCATAATATTGAGCTAATATTTGTAAATTTAGACTTGGCATAATGTTTTCATGCTGGTCAGGTGAGATAGATATCTCACCACTTCATATGATGCCTGTGCATCACTTTAGATAGGTCCCTGATGGGAACTTTCAATTCTCACAGCTTCAGAATTTCCCCACAAGCCGTGAGAATTGAAAGTCACCTCAGAAAATGCATAATACTGAGCTAATATTGGTAAATTTAGACTTGGCATAATGTTTTCATGCTGGTCAGGTGAGATAGATATCTCACCACTTCATATGATGCCTGTGCATCACTTTAGATAGGTCCCTGACGGGAACTTTCAATTCTCACAGCTTCAGAATGTTCCCCCAAGCCGTGAGAATTGAAAGTCACCTCAGAAAATACATAATACTGAGCTCTAATATTGGTAAATTTAGACTTGGCATAATGTTTTCATGCTGGTCAGGTGAGATAGATATCTAACCACTTCATATGATGCCTGTGCATCACTTTAGATAGGTCCCTGATGGGAACTTTCAATTCTCACAGCTTCAGAATTTCCCCCCAAGCCGTGAGAATTGAAAGTCACCTCAGAAAATGCATAATACTGAGCTAATATTGGTAAATTTAGACTTGTCATAATGTTTTCATGCTGGTCAGGTGAGATAGATATCTAACCACTTCATATGATGCCTGTGGGTCACTTTAGAAAGGTCCCTGACTGGAACTTTCAATTCTCACAGCTTCAGCATTTTTCTCCAAGCCGTGAGAATTGAAAGTCACCTCAGAAAATGCATAATACCGAGCTAATATTAGTACATTTAGACTTGACATATTGTTTTCATGCTGGTCAATTGAGACGGATATCTCACCACTTCATATGATGACTGTGCATCACTTTAGATAGGTCCCTGACGGGAACTTTCAATTCTCACAGCTTCAGAATTTTCCCCCAAGCCGTGAGAATTGAAAGTCACCTCAGAAAATGCATAATACTGAGCTAATATTTGTAAATTTAGACTTGGCATAATGTTTTCATGCTGGTCAGGTGAGATAGATATCTCACCACTTCATATGATGCCTGTGCATCACTTTAGATCGGTCCCTGACAGGAACTTTCAATTCTCACAGCTTCAGAATTTTCCCCCAAGCCGTGAGAATTGAAAGTCACCTCAGAAAATGCATAATACTGAGCTAATATTTGTAAATTTAGACTTGGCATAATGATTTCATGCTGGTCAGGTGAGATAGATATCTAACCACTTCATATGATGCCTGTGTGTCACTTTAGAAAGGTCCCTGACTGGAACTTTCAATTCTCACAGCTTCAGAATGTTCCCCCAAGCCGTGAGAATTGAAAGTCACCTCAGAAAATGCATAATACTGAGCTAATATTTGTAAATTTAGACTTGGCATAATGTTTTCATGCTGGTCAGGTGAGATAGATATCTAACCACTTCATATGATGCCTGTGTGTCACTTTAGAAAGGTCCCTGACTGGAACTTTCAATTCTCACAGCTTCAGCATTTTTCTCCAAGCCGTGAGAATTGAAAGTCACCTCAGAAAATGCATAATACCGAGCTAATATTAGTACATTTAGACTTGACATATTGTTTTCATGCTGGTCAGGTGAGATAGATATCTCACCACTTCATTTGATGCCTGTGGGTCACTTTATATACGTCCCTCTCCGGAACTTTTAATTCTCACTTGTTCAACAATGTTTTCCCAAGCACTGAGAATTGAAAGTCTCATCCGAAAATGCATACCGGTAATTAATACCAAACTAATATTAGTCAATTTAGACTTCACATATATGATTTCATGCTGGTCTGTTGATATACAGTCAAACCTGTCTTAAGCAGCCAGTCAAAGGAGTCGGAGAAAGTGGCTGCTTAACACAGGTGGCTGCTTAATAGAGGTAAACTATATAATAAAACAACCGATTGGGAATCTGGAAACTTGCTGCTTAATACAGGTTTGGCTGCTTAATGGAGATGACCACTAACACAGGTTTGACTGTAGATATCTCACCACTTCATATGTTGCCTGTGGGTCACTTTGATAGGTCTCTCATTGGAACTTTCAATTATCACAGGATTAACATTTTCAGAAAAATATGTATCGGAATATATATATATATATATATATGTATGTGTATATATATTCCGAATCATAATGTATATATGAATGTATCGGAATGTATATATATATATATATATATTGGAATGTGTGTTTATGAGTGTGGCTACATATGGGTGTCCTCCATGTGGTGTCCTCCATGTTGCTTAGACTGGAAATGTCGCTTTTACAAATATGTAATGTAAATGTGACGGCCCACTGTATATATGAATGTAATACAACATTGATATTAGTATGTATTGCCTACAGCACACAATTTTCAACAGGACAGCGATCCTAAGTAAGCGTCCAATGCATTCATAGAAGAACACAGGATAAACTGGGTACCATGACCAACTGGTAAGTTAGATAATCAATCAAAAGGATCCTGGTGAGATATTGTAGGCTTGATCCACGTCTGACCGTAATAATATTAATAGACTTTCTGACGAGGTCTGGTGTCGGTGCCTAAGCTGGACACTAAAAGAACCAGCGAAGACTTGGTTTAAACATATTTATTCATTCATAATGTACAGTACATATATATGTAACGGTCAGAATTTCAATAAAATTCATTAGTTACATAATTATTATTTTATTTCATTCCTATAATTTCAAACATTTAGTTTCTTTGTATAATGGTGACTTTTACATTATATTTTATATAAAGGACATCACTAATGCATTTTCTTAAGCAGATGTTATCTGATATTATTATCCATAACATGTCTTAGAAGAGTTGTCATAGTTGACATTATTTAGAATTTATGGTTTCTTTGATATAAATACCTTTAGTAGCATAAAGCAGCTACTGTTAATACAATGTATCATTTAGTGGCATAATGCTAGCCTCATTAAATCTGCTACAGGACTTATGTTAATTTGTACCTAATAGTCTGAACTATATATGGACACCATTAAAACCCATGCTGGACTGGTAATCCAGGTATCGCAGGTTCTATCCCCCATCTGACCCTAATAAATTAATAGTCTTTCAGATGGGACTTTAAGCTAAGGTCTCGTGTCGGTGTTGTACACCGTGCACGTAAAAGAACCACAGGAGACTGTAATGGGTCTCTGTCTGTATCATTGCACTATCCTCCAAACGTCTAAGAGGACTAATTTCTTCAGGAGGCGTCGCTCATATGGGCAACCGGTAGCCACGATAAATATTTCGTGCAAATTGGGGTTTTGCACAATTGCTGGACAATTATATATATATTAAATTAGTAACTGGAATCGTCATTGGTTTAATTCAAATTGACCATACACCGTGGACGGACCCCTTCATATGCCACCACTTTGTGTATGCTACTCTGCTGTACCACACTAATTCCCCATTTAGAGTTAACATGCACACAAGTTCAAACCCCGTGAACTCGAGTCGGTGACATATTGTATACAAAACGAAAATGGATTAAATCGAAAGCTTATAGCTTATTGAGATTATCTCCATTAAATATATAAATGTGTGCACTATCGGCGATTAAGAGATAAACGTATTATGTAGTAATACCAAAATATATAATACGTGTATGAAAATATAGTTTTATATCAAGTGAAAAACTAACAAAATGGGGATTGGGTGGGGATTGAAAGCGATGAAATAACAAAACAATTCTCAGTGACTATTGAATGGGTCTCTCTGCCTGTATCATTGCACTATCCTCCAAAATCTAAAATGACTCTTCAGGTGTCGCTCACTTATGCAACCTGAGTAGCGACGATTACAAAAAGTAATGCATGTTAGTATTTATAAACATATGACATAGCGAAAGACACTGGACCCGCTACACTCTCTAGCATGGTAACTTGGGCAGGAGCTCGGATTTTATTCATATTCCTGTCTGGCCTCTATACCGTGCAATCGTGGGACAAGCCGTCCGTGTGTCGAGTACCTAGTCAGTATGTATTTATGTACACAGTCATGCACAAAACCACACCCACAGGCAGGCACACACACAATCATATCTTTATATAAGATCATTATTCAAACTTAAAGCGAGTCGGGTGGGGGGTGTACGTTTATATATCGTCGTTACCGGTTGCCCATATGAGCGACGCCTCCTGAAGAGATTAGTCATTATAGATTTTTGGAGGATAGTGCAATGATACAGACAGAGACCCTTTCCAGAGTCTCTTCTGGTTGTTTTACGTGCACGGTTTATAGTCCCATCTGAAAGACGGTTAATTTTATTAGTGTCAGACGGGGGATTGAACTTGCGATCCCTGGATTACCAGTCCAGCGTGTTAACCGCTAGACTACATATCCGTCTGTAAAAGCGAGTTTCTAGTGGCCTTGTTTATCTTTTATATTTAAAATATTGATCTCGTGGCATTGACATTGTGGAAGTCGTGATAGTGCAGTTGTAGCGCATTCGCTTCAGGTACGAAAGGACCCGAGTTCGCGTCCAGCTGTAGCTGTTATGATTGTGTCCCTTAGCAAGGGACTTAAATTGCTTCTTCTCTCCTTTATCGAGATGGATTCTACCAGAAATGAGGCCTCGAGGACGATTAATATAATGTAGTAAACACTTGTTCTGCAATCTAGTTAAGTTAAATTTGTATAAACTAAACTACAAAAATCTATCTTGATTTAACTAACTTTAAATTATTTATGACAGTCAAAAGGGTCATAAACAATATACAGATACGATTTTGCCAAATAATTTTATGTCCGTTGGTAGAATTGTGTGAATTATTAATATATTCACATTGTAATAGAATATGTAGGGGTGTCGCATCAACAGCTTAGGTCATAAGACTCCAGACTTTCATACAAATATTACGACAACACACTATTTCTACTTAGTAGTTGTGGCCTAACTAATACAGTTTCGGTAATGACAACGGTAGTCATATTGTATGATAAAATCTAGATTATTAATCCATAGTTGCATTTAAATTAGCTGGCTAATCTTACAATCAACTTAAAACTGCAGTATTGGGATACACAAGCTTACTTGAGGATGTGTGAAATATTGTTAGCTGATTGGATTATCCATTATAGTTTGATTGACAGGTGTCGTATCGATACCAATAAGCTGTTCCATCAATTGACCGCGTATTATGTAAGTCATGGTTATACACAAACACGAGCGTTTTTAAACCTCATACACTGGAAATTGGAGTCTCATTATTAGCCTTTATCTACTATCATTTATCTCTATAAATAATTGAGAACTAATATCTTTAAACTAAAGTGGAGGAAAGATATTGTTATTGACTTTCAATTCTCACAACTTACGTTTCTTATACCCGTAGCGTGAGCCTCCTAAGCCGCAACTAGCGAACTTACAATCCTCACGGACTTACGGGGCTCACGCTACACCGGACATACCACGCACACACAGTGCTCGGAAGCCGGACATACCACGCAAACACAGTGCCGGACATACCACGCAGACACAATGCCGGAAATACCACGCACACACAGTGCTCGGAAGCCGGACATACCACGCAAACACAATGCCGGACATACCACGCAAGGACAGTGCCGGACATACCAAGCAAACACAGTGCCGGACATAGCACGCAAACAGAGTGCCGGACATACAACGCAAACACAGTGCTCGGAAGCCGGACATAGCTCGCAAACACAGTGCCGGATATACCACGCAAACACGGTGCCGGACATACAACGCACACACAGTGCCGGACATACCACGCAAACACAGTGCCGGACATACCACGCACACACACTCCTTGGAAGCCGGACATACCACGCATACACAGTGCCGGACACACCACGCAAACACAGTGCTCGGAAGTCGGATATACCACGCACACACAGTGCAGGACATGCCACGCAAACACAGTTCTCGGACGTCGGGCATGACACGCAAACACAGTGCCGGACATACCACGCACTCACAGTGCTCGGAAGCCGGACGTACCACGCAAATACAGTGCCGGATTTAGCACGCAAACACAGTGCTGGACATAGCACGCAAACACAGTGCTCGGAAGCTGGACATACCTCGCAAACACAGTGCTCGGAAGCCGGACATACCACGCAAACACAGTGCCGGACATACTACACACACACAGTGCTCGGAGGCCGGACATACCACTCAAACACAGTGCCGGACATACCACGCAGAAACAATGCCGGACATACCACGCAAACACAGTGCTCGGAAGCCGGACATACCACGCAAACACAGTGCCGGACATACCACGCAAACACAGTGCCGGACATACCACGCACACACAGTGCTCGGAAGCCGGACATACCACGCAAACACAGTGCCGGACATACCAAGCAAACACAGTGCCGGACATACCACGCAAACACAGTGCCGGACATACCACGCAAACACAGTGCCGGACATACCACGCAAACACAGTGCTCGGAAGCCGGACATACCACGCAAACACAGTGCCGGACATACCACGCAAACACAGTGCTCGGAAGCCGGACATACCACGCAAACACAGTGCTCGGAAGCCGGACATACCACGCAAACACAGTGCCGGACATACCACGCACACACAGTGCTCGGAAGCCGGACATACCACGCAAACACAGTGCCGGACATACCACGCAAACACAGTGCCGGACATACCACGCAAACACAGTGCCGGACATACCACGCAAACACAGTGCCGGACATACCACGCAAACACAGTGCCGGACATACCACGCAAACACAGTGCCGGACATACCACGCAAACACAGTGCTCGGAAGCCGGACATACCACGCAAACACAGTGCTCGGAAGCCGGACATACCACGCACACACAGTGCCGGACACACCACGCAAACACAGTGCTTGGAAGTCGGACATACCACGCACACACAGTGCCGGACATACCACGCAAACACAGTGTTCGGAAGTCGGACATACCACGCAAACACAGTGCTCGGAAGTCGGACATACCACGCAAACACAGTGCCGGACACACCACGCATACACAGTGCTCGGAAGTCGGACATACCACGCACACACAGTGCCGGACATACCACGCAAACACAGTGCTCGGAAGTCGGACATACCACGCAAACACAGTGCTCGGAAGTCGGACATACCACGCAAACACAGTGCTCGGAAGTCGGACATACCACGCAAACACAGTGCTCGGAAGTCGGACATACCACGCACACACAGTGCCGGACACACCACGCAAACACAGTGCTCGGAAGTCGGACATACCACGCAAACACAGTGCTCGGAAGCCGGGCATACCACGCAAACACAGTGCTCGTAAACCGGACGTACCACGCAAACACAGTGCTCGGAAGCCGGACATACCACGCAAACACAGTGCCGGATATACCACGCAAACACAGTGCCGGACATACCACGCAAACACAGTGCCGGACATAGCACGCAAACACAGTGCTCGGAAGCCGGACATACCTCGCAAACACAGTGCTCGGAAACCGGACATACCACGCAAATACAGTGCCGGACATACCACTCAAACACAGTGCCGGACATACCACGCAAACACAGTGCTCGGAAACCACACATACCACGCAAACACAGTGCCGGACATACAACGCAAACACAGTGCCGGACATACCACGCACACACAGTGCTCGGACACCGGACATACCACGCACACACAGTGCCGGACATACCACGCAAACACAGTGCTCGGAATCGGACATACCACGCAAACACAGTGCCGGACATACCACGCACACACAGTGCTCGGAAGCCGGACATACCACGCAAACACAGTGCCGGACATAGCACGCAAACACAGTGCCGGACATACCACGCACACACAGTCCCGGACATACCACGCAAACACAGTGCCGGACATACCACGCAAACACAGTGCCGGACATACCACGCAAACACAGTGCCGGACATACCACGCACACACAGTCCCGGACATACCACGCAAACACAGTGCCGGAAATACCACGCAAACACAGTGCCGGACATACCACGCAAACACAGTGCCGGACATACCACGCACACACAGTGCCGGACATACCACGCAAACACAGTGCTCGGAAGCCGGACATACCACGCATACACAGTGCCGGACACACCACGCAAACACAGTGCTCGGAAGTCGGACATACCACGCACACACAGTGCCGGACATGCCACGCAAACACAGTGCTCGGAAGTCGTTCATGAATCGCAAACAGTGCCGGACATACCACGCACACACAGTGCTCGGAAGCCGGACATACCACGCAAACACAGTGCCGGACATAGCACGCAAACACAGTGCCGGACATAGCACGCAAACACAGTGCCGGACATACCTCGCAAACACAGTGCTCGGAAGCCGGACATACCACGCAAACACAGTGCCGGACATACCATGCAAACACAGTCCCGGACATACCACGCAAACACAGTGCCGGACATACCACGCAAACACAGTATCGGACATACCACGCACACACAGTGCCGGACATACCACGCAAACACAGTGCTCGGAAGCCGGACATACCACGCAAACACAGTGCCGGATATACCACGCAAACACAGTGCCGGACATACCACGCAAACACAGTGCCGGACATACCACGCAAACACAGTGCCGGACATACCACGCACACACAGTGCTCGGAAGCCGGACATACCACGCAAACACAGTGCCGGACATACCACGCAAACACAGTGCTCGGAACGGAATACCACGCACACACAGTGCCGGACATACCACGCAAACACAGTCTGACGTCGGGCATACACGCAAACACAGTGCCGGACATACCACGCACACACAGTGCTCGGAAGCCGGACATACCACGCAAACACAGTGCCGGACATACCACGCAAACACAGTGCTGGACATACCACGCAAACACAGTGCTCGGAAGCCGGACATACCACGCAAACACAGTGCCGGACATACACACACACACAGTGCTCGGAGCCGGACATACCACGCAAACACAGTGCCGGACATACCACGCACACACAGTGCCGGACATACCACGCAAACACAGTGCTCGGAAGCCGGACATACCACGCAAACACAGTGCCGGACATACCACGCAAACACAGTGCCGGACATACCACGCAAACACAGTGCCGGACATACCACGCACACACAGTGCTCGGAAGCCGGACATACCACGCAAACACAGTGCCGGACATACCACGCAAACACAGTGCTCGGAAGCCGGACATACCACGCAAACACAGTGCTCGGAAGCCGGTCATACCACGCAAACACAGTGCCGGACATACCACGAAAACACAGTGCCGGACATACCACGCAAACACAGTGCTCGGAAGCCACACATACCACGCAAACACAGTGCCGGACATACAACGCAAACACAGTGCTCGGAAGCCGGACATACCACGCACACACAGTGCTGGAAGCCGGACATACCACGCAAACACAGTGCCGGACATACCACGCAAACACAGTGCCGGACATACCACGCAAACACAGTGCCGGACATACCACGCAAACACAGTGCCGGACATACCACGCAAACACAGTGCCGGACATACCACGCACACACAGTGCTCGGAAGCCGGACATACCACGCACACACAGTGCCGGACATACCACGCAAACACAGTGCTCGGAAGTCGGACATACCACGCACACACAGTGCCGGACATACCACGCAAACACAGTGTTCGGAAGCGGACATACCACGCAAACACAGTGCTCGGAAGCGGACATACCACGCAAACACAGTGCCGGACATACCACGCATACACAGTGCTCGGAAGTCGGACATACCACGCACACACAGTGCCGGACATACCACGCAAACACAGTGCTCGGAAGTCGGACATACCACGCAAACACAGTGCCGGAAGCGGACATACCACGCAAACACAGTGCTCGGAAGTCGGACATACCACGCACACACAGTGCCGGACATACCACGCAAACACAGTGCTCGGAAGTCGGACATACCACGCAAACACAGTGCTCGGAAGTCGGACATACCACGCAAACACAGTGCTCGGAAGCCGGACATACCACGCAAACACAGTGGAAACCGGACATACCACGCAAACACAGTGCTCGGAAGCCGGACATACCACGCAAACACAGTGCCGGACATACCACGCAAACACAGTGCCGGACATACCACGCAAACACAGTGCCGGACATACCACGCAAACACAGTGCTCGGAAGCCGGACATACCTCGCAAACACAGTGCTCGGAAACCGGACATACCACGCAAACACAGTGCCGGACATACCACTCAAACACAGTGCCGGACATACCACGCACACACAGTGCTCGGAAGCCGGACATACCACGCAAACACAGTGCCGGACATACCACGCAAACACAGTGTCGGACATACCACGCACACACAGTCCCGGACATACCACGCAAACACAGTGCCGGACATACCACGCAAACACAGTGCCGGACATACCACGCAAACACAGTGCCGGACATACCACGCACACACAGTGCCGGACATACCACGCAAACACAGTGCCGGACATACCACGCAAACACAGTGCCGGACATACCACGCAAACACAGTGCCGGACATACCACGCAAACACAGTGCCGGACATACCACGCAAACACAGTCCTCGGAAGCCGGACATACAACGCATACACAGTGCCGGACACACCACGCAAACACAGTGCTCGGAAGTCGGACATACCACGCAACACAGTGCCGGACATGCCAAGCAAACACAGTGCTCGAAGTCGGGCATGAATCGCAAACAGTGCCGGACATACCACGTACACACAGTGCTCGGAAGCCGGACATACCACGCAAACACAGTGCCGGACATACCACGCAAACACAGTGCCGGACATACCACGCAAACACAGTGCTCGGAAGCCGGACATACCTCACAAACACAGTGCCGGACATACCACGCAAACACAGTAAGCCGGACATACCACGCAAACACAGTGCCGGACATACCACGCAAACACAGTGCTCGGAAGCCAGACATACCACGCAAACACAGTGCCGGACATACCACGCAAACACAGTGCCGGACATACCACGCACACACAGTGCTCGGAAGCCGGACATACCACGCAAACACAGTGCCGGACATACCACGCAAACACAGTGCCGGACATACCACGCAAACACAGTGCCGGACATACCACGCAAACACAGTGCCGGACATACCACGCAAACACAGTCCTCGGAAGCCGGACATACCACGCATACACAGTGCCGGACACACCACGCAAACACAGTGCTCGGAAGTCGGACATACCACGCACACACAGTGCCGGACATGCCACGCAAACACAGTGCTCGGAAGTCGGGCATGACACGCAAACAGTGCCGGACATACCACGCACACACAGTGCTCGGAAGCCGGACGTACCACGCAAACACAGTGCCGGACATAGCACGCAAACACAGTGCTGGACATAGCACGCAAACACAGTGCTCGGAAGCCGGACATACCTCGCAAACACAGTGCTCGGAAGCCGGACATACCACGCAAACACAGTGCCGGACATACCACGCAAACACAGTGCCGGACATACCACGCAAACACAGTGCTCGGAAGCCAGACATACCACGCAAACACAGTGCCGGACATACAACGCAAACACAGTGCTCGGAAGCCGGACATACCACGCACACACAGTGCTCGGAAGCCGGACATACCACGCAAACACAGTGCCGGACATACCACGCAAACACAGTGCCGGACATACCACGCAAACACAGCGTAAGAACTGAAAGTTGCGCATGCGCATAGTGGTCTATAATGATACATATTAGCGGCCGTGAGGAATGAGAGACATTCGCTTTAATTTCAATAGTTGTGCTAATTATCAGTATTATGTGACATGTATGAACCTATAGATATTTATAAAGTGTGTCTGTGAAGGGGATTTTCCAATTTCTATATAGATTACTCCGGTGTATGCTTTATCCTTGCTTACCGGATACGAATACATGCGGTCAATTGATGGAACAGCCTACTTTATTGACATCTAGCTAAATGAGGTAAATAATTATATTAGAAATCTACTGTTTGGTTTTATTTTTTTTATTAATTGAAGCAGTTATCACATTCCATTATTCAGTAATGATGTTAGTGACTTGTTTCTAACGGTTGGCACTGTGTTATCAGTTGTAATTTGACTGTAAATGTTTCGAAACTCCGAAACCACACACTGGCTCATTTTTCAACCCAATTTAACACACATCTACATGAGCTTTGTACAGGTAAAGTTTTATCCCAAATTAATGTGACAATTAACACACATTATGTCATTTTCAGTTTTGTTTTTGTACAAATAACTGAATAATGCACATATTTTAATTTTGTTTTCAAAGATGATCAAATGACACGGTCCCTAGAACAGGTTGGAGAACAGTCGAGAACAAGCTATAATAACTCGATCGAGCAATAATCTAATGAATAGAAACGTTAAAAATCATATATATTTTACACATTTATCCGAAATATCGAACGAGGACGGAAAGTATGCCACTTACATTTTTTGTAGAAATAGACTGTTCTCCAGACATACCGAAAGACACCGGAAAAAAGTATATAACAACAATATAAGAACGAGGCAGCTTGTGTTTAACTATTTATTAAGCTAAATACACCTTATTGACTTAATATCTGCCAATAATGTCAAACCCCTTGCGAGGAACTACGCTTGTTTTCCTGGACACGCTTAGTCGACCTGACTAGGCAGGCTTAGCCGACCTGAATGGGCAGTCTTAGCCGACCTAAGCGGGTAACAGTACTAAGCAATGTGTGTGAGACGCCTACCTCGATGACACTACATATGTGGCCTGACCGAGTATTGAACCTGGTGTATAGAATATTGACCACCCTCAAAATAATGTCTAGAGCTCGGGTTATTAGTCGGTCATGGAATATTGACCCCCGTGCGGAACAATTACTCCCCTTGCGAATGGCAATATATAGTGGGAAAATATTAAATTTATTATAATTAAATGTTAATTAACACTGTTTAAGGACTACCAACATTTATTTTGAATCAATGATGTACAGAATAACATAAATATATTGAATATGAAAATATAAGTTCACAGATAATTTGTCTCTATCAATTTCTAACGATGATATGGTGGGTGCTGTATAACTAGGAGGTTCACATAATGTATATGCATAATATTTACACAGACAAGCATACAACAAATAATAACAATGACCCCCACCCCCTATGTATACACTGAACAAGTGAGGGCAGGTCACTTTTCGATGCCATAGAATAATGACCCCTCTATGTGTAGACTATACATGTATGAGAGAGAGGGTCACTTTTCGATGCCATGGATTAATGACTACCCTATGATTTAGGGTGACAGGTGGACTGTAGTCCAGCGGTTAACTATTGGACTGGTAATCCAGGGATTGCAGGTTTGATCCCCCGTCTGACATAATAAAATTAACAGTCTTTCAGATGGGACTTGAAACCAAGGTCTCGTGTCGGTGCTTTACACTGTGCATGTAAAAGAACCAGAGGAGATTCTGGAATGGGTCTCTGTCGGTATCATTGCACTATCCAAAAATGACTAATCTCTTCAGGTGACGTCGCTCATATGGGCAGCTTGTAGCGACAATAAATAAACGTAAAACGCACACACACACATCAAGTTAAAATGCTAGTTGGATGCTTATTCAGCAGAAATTGATGTATATTTCTTTAATAAATTTAATTAATATGTCTGACTAATAAGTTTATTTAAAGTCACCCGCATAAATGCATTTGGGCGAGTTTTCTAAGATAATTAAAATGCCCATCATCTAAGTGATAGTTTTGCCTATCGCAATTATTATAACTAGATGTTTAGTGGACTATGAGGGCTGCTGTAATCTCGTGCTGTAATCTCAGTGTGTGTTTGGTTTTCATATCGCCAACTGTCACTCACACAGGACTTTGTGTCAGCGACAGTCAGGGGTAGACCGGGTGAATACAATACCCGGTGCACATATACTTCTAAGATGTCTAAGATTGCATATATATATATAAAAATATGTTTACCATTTCTAATACGACGAGAATACCTTGTTACATGTGCAATATCGCGTTATACTGTAATACTGTGATCTACATGTCACAAGACAATAAAGTCTTGCACCCATATCCATGGATCCAGTATCCAACATTATGCATTAAAATTACAGAGTTATGGACTAAAATACTTTTAGTTAAGACTACGAAGTTTGAAATATGTGTACTAAGAAGATTAAGAGCAAGTGTACTGTCTTAATATGTATCTGTACTATGATAGTTCATAACTTATCCCCCGAGTACATATAATTATAACCAGTCATACAGATATATAGCCGGTAATAACAAATCTCCCATATACATGGGAAATTATAATTCAAATTGTGTTTATATATTACATTTGTGTCCTCGGCCCACTATGTCGATTGGACATCTTTTTTAACATTTTAAGAAAGATCAAACTAATATGGGTTACCCCTAAAAACATAAATATATAACTAAACCCATATTTCTTTGCAGTAAGCTGCAATAAGTGATTGTTCATTTTCACTTGAAACATAGTAGGTTACTGATGGATGTGATTTTGTGTTCCCTCCTTCATATTCCCGCTCCCATGTTTTATATTTTCCCGTGTACTGGGATCATTAATTGTTATAAAATAACAACTATACCCCTGTGTGACAACTTTTATGATCAGTACGTTAAAAAACACTTCCGTGGCAATTCCAACGGTCTCCTTAGTAGAGCCAGTAAAATTGTAATAATGTTTGAAATATACTCAAGTATTTACATTAAAAAGACAGTCACACAGGGAATAGCCAAACAAATAATAACCGTAGATCCTTGTCGAATGAAAAAACTTGTATGGCAGTAATCCGGTTCGGTTGTTCATGCTTACTTGGAGATAGACCGACAGCACGCAGGCATTTTTCGTGACAAGACTATTCCCATTGATAGGCGGTTTGCTGTCATAATGTTCCTATCTATGCTTCGTTTACTAAATTAAACTAAACTGGATTCTTGCATGGATTTGGACAATGAAGAATTACATAAAAAGGTGACTTGAAATTTCCTTGAACACCCTAGTATAATTCCAGGGATAAAATATCATTTTTGCAAGAATTTTGAGATATATGTTCATATTATCATTCCGAGTTGACCTTTGTTAGCGTGGGGATCAAAATACAGACCAGAAAGGGTTATTTCAGGTGCGGTTCTAGGGGGTAAGTGGAAATTATAACAGCTTGCAATAAGTATAGTGTTATATTCTATACATTTTAGGATATTTATCCCAAGAAGCACTCACAGGATAGTTTGACTGAGCACATATAATCCCAAAACAAAAAGTCAGAATTGGACAACATTGCCCATATATATGTCACAGCATAAGGGCCTCAACTGTGGTAATAATACAGTTATGTAACCGTATTTCATTGTTTGAAGTCAATATCATATTGATGTTTATAGAAAGGCATAAACATTCTGGTGATATTAGATAAATGATCATAAAAACTAGGTTATGGTGTATGCATGACACATGTGGTATAATAAATCAGATTTCTCACTTTATATGGCAACAATCTCAAAGGGCATTTTCTTGGAAATGTTACCAACCTCACTCTAGTTTGTTTAATTATGTATATAATATTTTATTATGTATACATGGGGATTTTTATCACTTTATACTTTTCAATCTTTTGTGTAATTGACCAAAAACTGAACAAAAACACTACGTTTTGACATTACACATATGTTATAGCATTAGGGCCTCAACTGTGGTAATAATACAGTTAGGTATCCTTATTTGATTATTTGAAGTCAATAGCATGTTGATGTTTATAGAAAAGCATAAACATTCTGTGGATATTAGATAAATGATCATAAAAACTAGGTTATGTATGCATATAATCCCAAAAAGTCAAAATTGGACAACATTGCCCATATGTCATAGCATAAGGGCCTCAACTGTGGTAATAATACAGTTAGGTATCCTTATTTGATTATTTGAAGTCAATATCATATTGGTGTTTATAGAAAAGCATAAACATTCTGTGGATATTAGATAAATGATCATAAAAACTAGGTTATGTATGCATATAATCCCAAAACGTTAGAATTGGACAACATTGCCCATATGTCACAGCATAAGGGCCTCAACTGTGGTAATAATACAGTTATGTAACCATATTTAATTGTTTGAAGTCCATATCATATTGGTGTTTATAGAAAGGTATAAACATTCTGGTGATATTAGATAAATGATCATAAAAACTAGGTTATGGTGTATGCATGACACATGTGGTATAATAAATCAGATTTCTCACTTTATATGGCAACAATCTCAAAGGGCATTTTCTTGGAAATGTTACCAACCTCACTCTAGTTTGTTTAATTATGTATATAATATTTTATTATGTATACATGGGGATTTCTTTTATCCCTTTATACGTTCAATCTCTTGTGTAATTGACCAAAAACTGAACATTACACATATGTCATAGCATATGGGCCTCAATTATGATCCTACTATAATCAGGCTACCTTAATTGATAAGTTTGGGTCAATAACATGTTAATGCTTCTGAAAAATATACAAATAATCTGGATAAATCAGATAATTTGAGAAAATACTGGGTTCAAAATTGTACTAAATATTTGTTTTTGAAGAAATCTCTATGTTTGGTCAGTTTTGATAAGGGATATTCAAATTTCTATTATCATGATCTGGTCAGGATAACCAGGGACAGGTACACTAAGTGTACCATCCTATTAGGTACATAGAACACCCAATAGGTCGAGAGTATTCCTCGCCTCGGACTAGCCCCTGGCATCCCGATACAATTGATCATTGGTTTGGTACCTAGCCTGGCTGTACTTATCAATTGTTCTGCGTGCTATCTTACCTACTACTCTGGGTGGATTGAACCAGGGGCTCTGGATTTCATCTGGTCTGACTCAGACAATATTATTCCCATATATATGATTAAATATATTAGTTTAGGGCAGATTTTATGAAGAGATGAACACATGTTTGTCTCCTACATATTTGGTCACAGGCGATATTAATACAAAAATAGGGGGGTCATATAAGTAATTACTTATATTACTGAAACTATTGTATTAACTGATAAGTAGTTATTTATTTTCATAATATATTAACGTGGCTGTGTGGACAGAGGCATAAGCGTGGGATCTGTCCGAAGGGTTCTATTAGCGGGGGTATTGATATATAAAATTAATTTTTTCCAGGTCGTTGTAGATTTCCCCAAATTGATATTGATTTAAGTTATAGTGATGACTGTAGCCCCAAAAGAGCCCTAAGATGAAATTTAAGTAAACTCTTTCACCTGGGGTCAAAAATCTCCCACTCAAATGATGAGAAACCGGCAATAAAATTGCTTTTCGGAAAGGACTCTAGTGAGGCTAGTTTCTGCACTACTAACTGGTTTATTAATCTACTAACAAGCTGCAAAAGTATGGGAACTTGTGTCTGAGCCAGCCATAACTGCACAGGTCCTCTATATTTTGTCGGACATCTGACAGTCTAAGATGTAGGTCTCCAGAGCTTTGTATACTGATGTTTGGGCAGCCTTTCTGGGGTTGAGGACATTCTCAAGATTGCAACAGCAGTTCGCAGATCAGCTCGATGAGTCCCGTGCACACTACAGTCTAGCGGAAAATGTTCGGTGGTGTACTTCACCTGACATGTGGGACAAACCGGATCCAATTTAAGTATATGTTGTCCATCATTACCAGGCAACAGATATGTCCCCAGTTTCAGTCTACTAATGCACTTATCTATTTTTATAGAATGGGAATATTAGGCACCGGTCAACTGAGCCCCACAGAGCTCAACTTATTGGTTTGTTTAAAAGGCCTATTATATAAAGTTTGGCTCCAACGGGTAATTGTTTCAGCCCTGATAAATGAGTAGATCTCCATGGGTGCGAGCTTCACATTATTTTCTACATTTGTATGCTCCAGGCCCGACTTGGCTGCCCTGTCAGCCAGCTCATTTCCAGTGATACCTATATGTGCACTGCTGCACACCATGCTATGGTAACCTGAAGGTCCAAGTTCAAACCCTCATTATGTAATTTACCTATGTCTTTGATTAGATCTGGTCTAGACTTACTATTCCTTGATTGTAATGAGACCAGTGATGAAAGTGAGTCAGATAATATCACATTTTTCGGGGAATTATTATATACTATCCAGCAACTTTTTACATATTCACATTGTAGGGATGGCATGACTACAGCTGCAGCTACTTTGTCAGAATCGGGGCATTTTGATCCATCTGTATAATTATATTTTGAGGTGATTGCTGTAGTTTTCCTCAATATGACATTGTACTTCCAATCTTGCGAGGTGACCCAGATCGGATTTCTTCACTTTGCTCGATATTTTAATATCTATCACTGGATTTCAGGTAACTACCGGTAGCATCCAGTGCGGTGCCAGGTCCGCTGGTCCGGTCTGAAGTCTGCTACTTGAACACCCTTGAGGCCGTGTGCCACCACAAGTTCTGACTATTGTGGACCAAATTAAGCCTTATTATGTTTGCCACAGGTGTGAAAAGCAATAAAACCTTATTTTTAGGGATCTGCAACCAACAGTGACACTTCCTGTGTTCCCAATACACTGGTTACATGTTTTATATCATTTATAATAAGTTCTCAGGTTCTGAATCCCCCATCTGACCCTAATAAAATTAACAGTCTTTCAGATGTGATGATAAACCGAGGTCTTGTGTCGTTGTTTTACATTGTGCACGTAAAAGAAACAGAGCAGACGCTGGAATGGGTCTCTGTGTGTATCATTGAACTATCCTCCAAAAATCTAAAATGTCTCTTCAGGAGGCGTCGCTCATATGGGCAAACGGGATACGGACATGTGCCCCCCAGGACATCTGCCCCCCAGTGCAAAAATGGATAGGTGGACATCTGCCCCCCAAGTGAAATGGAAGGTAGGACATTAGCCCCCCAGTAGAAATGTTGGCTAGGACATCTGCCCCCCAGTAGAAATGTTGGCTAGGACATTAGCCCCCCAGTAGAAATGACAGCTAGGACATCTGCCCCCCAGTAAAAAGTGCATGGTAGGACATATGCCCCACATTCCCCCACAAAAACATTCTTTTTTTAATAAAAATGCCAATATAAATGATTAAACTTTGAATAAAAGTATGGCCAAGTTTATATATTGATCCTATTATAAAACAATAATAAGACCAATCAGCTGAACAAAAGGTTTGAGTTGCTAAGTTTGTATTGATCATAAGTATTAAGATGAGCAGACATGGATGGTTGCATGAATGCTTCCATTAATAGCGTCCTTTAATAGTTTGATTTAATTATCTACTCAATTAACTCTCCTTAATGGCATAAATACATTTCTCTAAAGAAGAATTTATAGCACATTTTGAAAGATGACTGATCTTATTATCGCATATTATCACCTATTTTGTATACATCTAGTTTGCAATTATGATAAAATGAAACAAAAATACTAAATATTGTAAACAACTTTATTTTCAATAAAGACAAATACTATGAAAACACACTTACATTTACTTAAATAAATGTTTATATGATATCATATTTAAGATTGAGCACATGTTTAAAAAGCACATTAAAAAGCACATGAAAGATAGGAAACTATATATTTTTGTCAGGACTATCAGTTAGAAACAGTCAATAAAATATGAAATTTACTGATAATATCATAACTTTAACCTTTAGCATGCTATATTTAAATATCAGCAGACGACATTTTCCCCAGAAAGTAGGACTTGATATTGTGGGATGAATTGAATGAAATGTCAAGCCCTACTTTCTGGCAAAAATAAGCAAAATATTACATTTGTCTGCTCATTTGCCTACAGAGTGCTAAAGGTTAAATTATTTATGTTTTGAAGTAAAATCCTGGAGTTAGCACATATTCCGAAAAAGCACATTGTAAAGAGCACACTGAATACATCTTTATAAACAACAGACACAGTTTCATTTTGGAACATTATTATGTTTCTCGAATTTTACATGTTCAGCTAAACAGTCTTCTCTCCTAGAGATATTAGATGACAAAGTCTTGTACAATGCTTATGTTTCTCTGAATCGTACAATACATCCAATGCCTTGTAAAAACTCCGACACAGACTTCTCTCCTAGAGACATCTGTTGGCATAAAGTCTTTAGTTTCTGCTGTAGTTGTTTGGTCTCTCTGCGCACGCGTTTCTTGGTTGGGTCTCCCTGTCTTGCTCTTTCTAGCTCTGTCAAAACATTCATCTGGTCCTTCTGGATACACTGGATAGTGTGCCACAGTCCTGGGGTTTTGTGGCCGACGAGATGACAGAATCCGTTGTTCCAGGATTCACACACGTTGTTAGTGCGCGATCCATCCATCATTGTTTCCTCATACACATTCCAAGAATCAAGTGAAAATTTTGGACTGTTCGAACGTACGACTCGTATAATTCCTCTCGGACCACGTGTTGACTTATAGGGTCCACTTACATAGTTAGTATCAAAGTAGTCAACAATATCTACCAGCTGTTCTGGAACAATTGTGCGCAGGTGGCGCATACCTTCCTGGACACGATCCGTTGGCAAGAATGCTAATCCATCAAGCATTCCGCAGAAGTGTTTCACTGATTCGTCAGTCTTGTAGAGAACTGACAGACCGTCATTCTGTATTTTCCTCCAAGTACTTTGAGTTAGGTGGTAGAAGCAGCCCTGAATTCTGACAGGTGCTCCTAGCATAGACTTTATGGCATTGTGTATAGCTATTTCAAAGTCACAGGAGATTGTGGTTGGGTCTGGTATAAGATCATACTCATCACAAGAGTTCAACACAGCTGCGAATACTTCCTCATACGTAGATTGGAGTTTGTTGGGGAGGAATGCGTATATACAGGTGGCATACACATCGTTCACAGCGGCCCTTATAACAAACATTTGTTTGAATTGTCTTGGTGCAGTACCGAATGTCCCATCAATGTACCATTTGTCACTGTCACACATATGCCTAAGTCCAAGTTCCGTACCAAACAGCAACACCCTATTTTCATTGGATTGTCCTGCTTCATGGTTATCGTATAAGAGAAAGGGGAGATCATCAGCTCCACCTGTAGATTTGTACTCCTCTGGAAGTTCTGGGTTGTCACTGATACTGGCTGGTTCTGGTGGTGTATTTCCACGTTTTATCCGTCTCACAGATCGTTTGATTGTATCAGCTTTTCCAGCAGCCACACGTACACCTATTGGATATTGTGCCAGTGTATCAGTGATAAGCTGACCAGGATTTCCGCGATTATTCATAGCATGTGTTTTGATGTCCTGTCGTACTTTCATGGCCTCTATGGCGAAATGGTCAGCTGTATGGCTGTGTGTTGTAGATGATGTGATCTGTGTTTTCTGAAACAGAAAGAAATGTATATTATTAAAATTATTAATTTTAAAAGGGTATACAATAGCATAAAAGTCCTCTTTCTTTTAATTCTGAAATGAGAATTTTACATGTCTTTTGATTTTTGATTTTACCCCGTCATGAACGTTTCACATTTTCAGTTTTCTTTTATTCAAAATTATGTAAACCTTTTTATTGAAAATGATTAATAATTATGGCTTTCAACTACTTTCAAAATATTTTGATACATGTAATGTGGACGTTTCTTTTGATGGTCAGTATATTTACTTTTGCAGCAGGCACAACACTGCTAAACGTTGTTGTTGAAACTTTCGAGTATGTACTTTATACCTACCGAAAGATCTGTTGTAACTGTTCCATTGCAAGAGGAACTCTTGCGTTTGGAACATTCCCAGTGGATGGAAGACTTGCGAGATTTCTTCTTGGTGTAGGAATACCCATCTTT
>CM026386.1:94832642-94852008 GCA_014843695.1 Archivesica marissinica
AGTGCCGGACATACCACGCACACACAGTGCCGGACATACCACGCACACACAGTGCCGGACATACCACGCACACACAGTGCCTGACATACCACGCAAACACAGTGCTCGGAAGCCGGACATACCACGCAAACACAGTGCTCGGAAGCCGGACATACCACGCAAACACAGTGCCGGACATACCACGCAAACACTGTGCCGGACATACCACACACACACAGTGCCGGACATACCACGCAAACACAGTGCCGGACATACTACGCACACACAGTGCCGGACATACCACGCAATCACAGTGCCGGACATACCACGACCACGCACACACAGTGCGGACATAACACGAACACACAGTGCCGGATATACCACGCAAACACAGTGCTAGGCAGCCGGACATACCACGCAAATACAGTGCTCGGAAGCCGGACATTCCATGCACACACAGTACCGGACATACCATGCAAACACAGTGCCGGACATACCACGCAAACAGTGCCGGACATACCACGCAAACACAGTGCCGGACATACCACGCACAAACAGTGCCGGACATACCACGCACACTCAGTGCCGGACATACCACGCAAACACAGTGCCGGACATACCCCGCACGCACTGTCCTCGGAAGACGGACATACCACGCAAACACAGTGCTCGGAAGCCGGACATACCACGCAAACACAGTGCCGGACATACCACGCAAACACAGTGCTCGGAAGCCGGACATACCACGCAAACACAGTGCCGGATATACCACGCAAACACAGTGCCGGACATTCCACGCAAACACAGTGCCGGACATACCACGCACACACAGTGCCGGACATACCATGCAAACACAGTGCTCGGAAGCCGGACATACCACGCAAACACAGTGCCGGACATACCAAGCTCACACAGCGCTCCGGAAGTCGACATGCCACGCAAACACCACAGTGCCGGACAAACCACGCAAACACAGCTGCCAGACATACTAAGTACACACAGTGCGGACATACCACGCAAACACAGTGCCGGACATACCATGCAAACACAGTGATCGGAGCCGGACATACCACGCACACACAGTGCTCGTAAGCCGGACATAACCGAACACAGTGCCGGACATACCACGCAAACACAGTGCTCAGAAGTCGGACATGCCACGCACACACAGTGCCGGACATACCACGCAAACACAGTGCTCGGAAGTCGGACATACCACGCACACACAGTGCCGGACATACCACGCAAACACAGTGCCGGACATACCACGCAAACACAGTGCCACCGGACATACCACGCAAACACAGTGCCGGACATACCACGCAAACACAGTCAAGCCGGACATACCACGCAAACACAGTGCTCGGAAGTCGGACATACCACGCAAACACAGTGCCGGACATACCACGCAAACACAGTGCTCGGAAGCCGGACATACCACGCACACACAGTGAGCCGGACATACCACGCAAACACAGTGCCGGACATACCACGCAAACACAGTGCCGGACATACCACGCAAACACAGTGCCGGACATACCACGCAAACACAGTGCGGACATACCACGCACACACAGTGCTCGGAAGCCGGACATACATCGCAAACACAGTGCTCGGAAGCCGGACATACCACGCAAACACAGTGCCGGACATACCAAGCAAACGTAGTGCCGGACATTCCACGCAAACACAGTGCCGGACATACAACGCAAACACAGTGCTCGGAAGCCGGACATACCACGCATACACAGTGCTCGGAACCCGGACATACCACGCAAACACAGTGCCGGACATACCAAGCAAACAGTGCCGGACATACCACGCAAACACAGTGCCGGACATACCACGCACACACAGTGCTCGGAAGCCGGACATACCACGCAAACACAGTGCCGGACATACCAAGCACACACAGTGCTCGGAAGCCGGACATACCACGCACACAGTGCTGGACATACCACGCAGACACAATGCCGGGCATACCACGCAAACACAGCGCCAGACATACCACGCAAACACAGTGCAGGACATACCACGCACACATAGTGCCGGACATACCACGCAAACAGTGCCGGACATACCACGCAAACATAGTGCCGGACATACCACGCACACACAGTGCCGGACATACCGACACCACACACAGGCCGGACATACACGCAAACACAGTGCCGGACATACGACGAAACATAGTGCCTGACATACCAGCCAGTGCCGGACATACCACGCACACACAGTGCCGGACATACCACGCACACACAGTGCCGGACATACCACGCACACACAGTGCCGGACATACCACGCACACACAGTGCCGGACATACCACGCACACACAGTGCCTGACATACCACGCAAACACAGTGCTCGGAAGCCGGACATACCACGCAAACACAGTGCCAGCGGACATACCACGCAAACACAGTGCCGGACATACACGCAAACACAGTGCCGGACATACACGCAACAAGGCCGGACATACCACGCACACACAGTGCGGACATAACACGAACACACAGTGCCGGACATACCACGCAAACACAGTGCTCGGCAGCCGGACATACCACGCAAATACAGTGCTCGGAAGCCGGACATACCATGCACACACAGTGCCGGACATACCACGCAAACACAGTGCTCGGAGCCGGACATACCACGCAAACACAGTGCCGGACATACCACGCAAACACAGTGCCGGACATACCACGCAAACACAGTGCCGGACATACCACGCACACACAGTGCCGGACATACCACGCAAACACAGTGCCGGACATACCACGCAAGCACAGTCCTCGGAAGCCGGACATACCACGCAAACACAGTGCTCGGAAGCCGGACATACCACGCAAACACAGTGCCGGACATACCACGCAAACACAGTGCTCGGAAGCCGGACATACCACGCAAACACAGTGCCGGACATTCCACGCAAACACAGTGCCGGACATACCACGCAAACACAGTGCCGGACATACCACGCACACACAGTGCTCGGAAGCGACATACCACGCAAACACAGTGCCGGCATACCAAGCCGACATCCAGCAACACAGTGTCGAAGCGACATACCCGCAAACACAGTCCGGCAAACGCAAACACAGTGCTCGGAAGCCGGACATACCACGCACACACAGTGCTGCCGGACATACCACGCAAACACAGTGCCGGACATACCACGCAAACACAGTGCCGGACATACCACGCAAACACAGTGCCGGACATACCACGCACACACAGTGCTCGGAAGCCGGACATACCACGCAAACACAGTGCCGGACATACCACGCACACACAGTGCTCGGAGCCGGACATACCACGCAAACACAGTGCCGGACATACCACGCAGACACAATGCCGGACATACCACGCAAACACAGCGCCGGACATACCACGCAAACACAGTGCCGGACATACCACGCACACATAGTGCCGGACATACCAAGCAAACATAGTGTCGGACATACCACGCAAACATAGTGCCGGTCATACCACGCATACACAGTGCCGGACATACCACGCAAACACAGTGCCGGACATACCACAAAAACACATTGCCGGACATACCACGAACACATAGTGCCTGTCATACCACGCAAACACCGTGCTCAGAAGCCAGACATACCACGCAAACACAGTGCTCGGAAACCGGACATACCAAGCAAACACAGTGCCGGACATACCACTCAAACACAGTGCCGGACATACCACGCAAACACAGTGCCGGACATACCACGCAAACACAGTGACGGACATACCACGCACACACAGTGCCGGACATACCACGCAAACACAGTGGCCGGACATACCACGCAAATAGTGCCGGAAGCCGACATACCATGCACACACAGTACCGGACATACCACGCAAACACAGTGCAGCCGGACATACCATGCAAACACAGTGCCGGACATACCACGCAAACACAGTGCCGGACATACCACGCAAACACAGTGCCGGACATACCACGCACAAACAGTGCCGGACATACCACGCACACTCAGTGCCGGACATAACACGCAAACACAGTGCCGGACATACCACGCAAGCACAGTCCTCGGAAGACGGACATACCACGCTAACACAGTGCTCGGAAGCCGGACATACCACGCAAACACAGTGCCGGACATACCACGCAAACACAGTGCTCGGAAGCCGGACATACCACGCAAACACAGTGCCGGACATACCACGCAAACACAGTGCCGGACATACCACGCAAACACAGTGCCGGACATACCACGCAAACACAGTGCTCGGAAGCCGGACATACCACGCAAACACAGTGCCGGACATACCACGCACACACAGTGCTCGGACATACCACGCAAACACAGTGCCGGACATACCACGCAAACACAGTGCTCGGAAGCCGGACATACCACGCAAACACAGTGCCGGACATACAACGCAAACACAGTGCCGGACATACCACGCACACACAGTGCTCGGAAGCCGGACATACCACGCAAACACAGTGCCGGACATACCACGCAAACACAGTGCCGGACATACACGCAAACACAATGCCGGACATACCACGCACACACAGTGCTCGGAAGCCGGACAAACCACGCAAGCACAGTGCCGGACATACCACACACACACAGTGCTCGGAAGCCGGATATAACATGCAAACTCAGTGCCGGACATACCACGCAGACACAATGCCGGACATACCACGCAAACACAGTGCTCGGAAGCCGGACATACCACGCAAACATAGTGCTCGGAGGCCGGACATACCACGCAAACACAGTGCTCGGAAGCCGGAGATACCACGAAAACACAGTGTCGGACATACCACGCAAACACAGTGCCGGACATACCACGCAGACACAATGCCGGACATACCACGCAAATACAGTGCCGGACATACCAAGCACACATAGTACCGGACATACTACGCATTTGTACGTGCAATACAAAAACGAATAATGAATTTCGGATTATGTTTTCCTTGTTATTAAAATACTGCTGGGTTCTGGGGCATAGGACACATAGGAGACAAAACTAGTGGACTCTGTCATAGCAGCTTAAGAACACTGATGCTGGTTTAATGGGATATCACAACGGTGGAGCTTAGAGGCAGGTTTGTAGAGATGGGTCATTATTTTAAGGGTGGTTTTTATGCAGCTGAGGTCATAAGGTACTTTCCAGTTATTATCGGTGGAAGCAGACCCTGTGTGCCCCTCCGGACTCTATTGCATGCACGAATGGGGTAGAACCACAAACCTTCCGCATGCCAGTTCAATAGCTTCACGTGAAAGAATTTGACCCCCCCCCAGTGGGATTCGAACCTATAGCAGCGTGAGGAAAATGATTTGATTCAACAATTATAACAACTCGGCCACGCCACTCAAATTATGTGCAACCAGATACCACAATATATTCTTGGTGTCAAATTTTATTAACAAAAAACTAGAATATTCGTTTTATACTGTGTGTATAATTCTTAACTATGAAAAAGATATGAACAGCATTAGTATATGAAATATAAATGAAGTAACCACATCACAGACATCCGGCGCATACCCCCCTGGTACTACACCCCAGCACCACGTTGCAACCCCAAATAAGTCAAAATACATTGTAGTATCAATGAAATATCATTTCTACCCAAATTTCTGACAAAAGTAATTTTCTAGCCAAATACACCAATTTCTGACAAAAGTAATGTTCTACCCAAATACACCAATTTCTGACAAAAGTAATTTTCTAGCCAAATACACCAATTTCTGACAAAAGTAATTTTCTAGCCAAATTTCTGACCAAAGTAATTTTCTAGCCAAAAACACCAACTGACAAAAGTAATTATGTGTTTTTGACTAGAAATGATATTTGATCGATGTATTTTGTGTATTTGGTCTTGCAACATGATGTTGGGTTGTAGTAATCTGGGGGTATGTGTCGGATCTCTGTGAATCGCATTAATGACTTCAAATTTAACAAATTTTATCACAGATAGAAACAAAGAACTGTACATACTTCTATGTACCTGACAAGTTATTCCAACTTGCACTAATCGCTCTTGAGGCCTCATTCCTCATTGGAATCCATCGCCACGAGGAAGAGACAAAGTTGCTCACCTGGTTCTAGCGTGGCTCAACCTCGCATTCCCGGAACCGTATCCATTATACCACAGATCAACCTCACATTCCCGGAACCGTATCCATTATACCGGGGCTCAACCTCACATTCCCGGAACCGTATCCATTATACCACAGATAAACCTCCCATTCCCGGAACCGTATCCATTATACCACAGATAAACCTCCCATTCCCGGAACCGTATCCATTATACCGGGGCTCAACCTCCCATTCCCGGAACCGTATCCATTATACCGGGGCTCAACCTCGCATTCCCGGAACCGTATCCATTATACCGGGGCTCAACCTCACATTCCCGGAACGTATCCATTATACCGGGGCTCAACCTCGCATTCTCGGAACCGTATCCATTATACCGGGCTCAACCTCACATTCCCGGAACAGTATCCATTATACGGGGCTCAACCTCGCATTCCCGGAACCGTATCCATTATACCGGGGCTCAACCTCGCATTCCCGGAACCGTATCCATTATACCGGGGCTCAACCTCCCATTCCCGGAACCGTATCCATTATACCGGGGCTCAACCTCCCATTCCCGGAACCGTATCCATTATACCGGGGCTCAACCTCCCATTCCCGGAACCGTATCCATTATACCGGGGCTCAACCTCACATTCCCGGAACCGTATCCATTATACCACAGATCAACCTCGCATTCCCGGAACCGTATCCATTATACCACAGATCAACCTCACATTCCTGGAACCGTATCCATTATACCACAGATAAACCTCCCATTCCCGGAACCGTATCCATTATACCGGGGCTCAACCTCACATTCCCGGAACCGTATCCATTATACCGGGGCTCAACCTCACATTCCTGGAACCGTATCCATTATACGGGGCTCAACCTCGCATTCCCGGAACCGTATCCATTATACCACAGATCAACCTCACATTCCCGGAACCGTATCCATTATACCGGGGCTCAACCTCACATTCCTGGAACCGTATCCATTATACCGGGGCTCAACCTCGCATTCCCGGAACCGTATCCATTATACCACAGATCAATCTCACATTCCCGGAACCGTATCCATTATACCGGGGCTCAACCTCACATTCCTGGAACCGTATCCATTATACCGGTGCTCAACCTCGCATTCCCGGAACCGTATCCATTATACCACAGATAAACCTCACAATCCCGGAACCGTATCCATTATACCACATATCAACCTCACAATCCCGGAACCGTATCCATTATACCGGGGCTCAACCTCGCATTCCCGGAACCGTATCCATTATACCACATATCAACCTCGCATTCCCGGAACCGTATCCATTATACCACAGATAAACCTCACAATCCCGGAACCGTATCCATTATACCACAGATCAACATCGCATTCCCGGAACCGTATCCATTATACCACAGATAAACCTCACAATCCCGGAACCGTATCCATTATACCACATATCAACCTCGCATTCCCGGAACCGTATCCATTATACCACATATCAACCTCGCATTCCCGGAACCGTATCCATTATACCACATATCAATCTCGCATTCCCGGAACCGTATCCATTATAGCACAGATCAACATCGCATTCCCGGAACCGTATCCATTATACCACAGATCAACCTCACATTCCCGGAACCGTATCCATTATACCACAGATCAACCTCACATTCCCTAGCTTGCGAGATGGAACCGTATCCATTATACCACAGCTCAACGCATTCCCTAGCTTGCGAGGCAGAACCGTATCCATTATACCACAGATCAACACATTCCCTAGCTTCCGAGGCAGAACCGTATCCATTATACCACAGATCAACGCATTCCCGGAACCGTATCCATTATACCACAGATCAACACATTCCCTAGCTTGCGAGGCGGAACCGTATCCATTATACCACAGATCAACGCATTCCCGGAACCGTATCCATTATACCACAGATCAACACATTCCCTAGCTTGCGAGGCGGAACCGTATCCATTATACCACAGATCAACACATTCCCTAGCTTGCGAGGCAGAACCGTATCCATTATACCACAGATCAACACATTCCCTAGCTTGCGAGGCGGAACCGTATCCATTATACCACAGATCAACACATTCCCTAGCTTGCGAGGCGGAACCGTATCCATTATACCACATATCAACACATTCCCTAGCTTGCGAGGCAGAACCGTATCCATTATACCACAGATCAACACATTCTCCAGAGACGTATAAATCACACAAGAGATGGCTGCATATCTACTTTAGTTGCCCAAATGCATTTATGCCGAGGCAACTTTATAAAGTTATATTCCTGTTCAAACGGATTCTCACACTTTCTAAAACAGTTGCTATCATACAGTTGTATTGGTTACAAACACAATATTACACAAGTTCTGCAGTAAGGAAATACATCCATTTTCTCAATGTTGAAAACTATATACCGTAGTTAGCTATGTATATTGCGCACATTTCTGCGTAATCTTATATTGACTAAGAAGAGTTTTTTTGTCATTCGGTAGTACGATATGTCCGTTTACAAATCATAACAGCAATGCAATGTGCGCACATCATTTTAGCGCATTTTATTGCGGGAGTAAAACACATGTACCGAGTTTGTTATGTAACATCTAGCATACAGATCCATGCATGTACCGAGTCAGTAATGCAACATCTAGCATACAGATCCATACATGTACCTAATCTATTATGTAACATTTAGCATACAGATCCATACATGTACCGAGTTTGTTATGTAACATCCTGCATACAGATCCATACATGTACCTAATCTATTATGTAACATCTAGCATACAGATCCATACATGTACCGAGTTTGTTATAGAACATCTAGCATACAGATCCATACATGTACCGAGTTTGTTATGGACCATCTAGCATACAGATCCATACATGTACCGAGTTTGTTATGTAACATCTAGCATACAGATCCAAACGTGTACCGAGTTTGTTATGTAACATCTAGCATACAGATCCAAACATGTACCGAGTTTGTTATGTAACATTTAGCATACAGATCCATACATGTACCTAATCTATTATGCAACATCTAACATACAGATCCAAACATGTACCTAATCTGTTATGTAACATCTAGCATACAGATTCATACATGTACCTAATCTATTATGTAACATCTAGCATACAGATCCAAACATGTACCTAATCTGTTATGCAACATCTAGCATACAGATCCATACATGTACCGAGTTTGTTATGTAACATCTAGCATACAGATCCATACATGTACCTAATCTATTATGTAACATCTAACATACAGATCCATACATGTACGAGTTTGTTATGTAACATCTAGCATACAGATCCATACATGTACCGAGTTTGTTATGTAACATCTAGCATACAGATCCATATATGTACCTAATCTGTTATGTAACATCTAGCATACAGATCCATGCATGTACCGAGTCAGTAATGCAACATCTAGCATACAGATCCATACATGTACCTAATCTATTATGTAACATCTAGCATACAGATCCATACATGTACCGAGTTTGTTATGTAACATCTAGCATACAGATCCATGCATGTACCGAGTCAGTAATGCAACATCTAGCATACAGATCCATGTATGTACCGAGTCAGTAATGCAACATCTAGCATACAGATTCATACAGGCACCGAGTTTGTTATGCAACATCTAGCATACATATCCATACATGTACCGAGTTTGTTATGTAACATCTAGCATACAGATCCATACATGTACCTAATCTGTTATGTAACATCTAGCATACAGATCCATACATGTACCGAGTTTGTTATGTAACATCTAGCATACAGATCCATACATGTACCGAATCTATTATGGAACATCTAGCATACAGATCCATACATGTACGAGTTTGTTATGTAACATCTAGCATACAGATCCATACATGTACCGAGTTTGTTATGTAACATCTAGCATACAGATCCATACATGTACCGAATCTATTATGTAACATCTAGCATACAGATCCATACATGTACGAGTTTGTTATGTAACATCTAGCATACAGATCCATACATGTACCGAGTTTGTTATGTAACATCTATCATACAGATCCATACATGTACCGAATCTGTTATGGAACATCTAGCATACAGATCCATACATGTACCGAGTTTGTTATGTAACATCTAGCATACAGATACATACATGTACCGAATCTATTATGTAACATCTAGCATACAGATCCATACATGTACCAAGCTTGTTATGTAACATCTAGCATACAGATACATACATGTACCGAGTTTGTTATGTAACATCTAGCATACAGATCCAAACATGTACCGAGTTTGTTATGTAACATCTAGCATACAGATACATACATGTACCGAGTTTGCTATGTAACATCTAGCATACAGATCCATACATGTACCAAGTTTGTTATGTAACATCTAGCATACAGATCCATACATGTACTAAGTTTGTTATGTAACATCTAGCTTACAGATCCAAACATGTACCAAGTTTATTATGGAACATCTAGCATACAAATCCAAACATGTACCAAATTTGTTATGGAACATCTAGCATACAGATCCATACATGTAGGTAATCTATTATGTAACATCTAGAATACAGATCCAAACATGTACCTAATCAGTTATGTAACATCTAGCATACAGATCCATACATGTACCGAGTTTGTTATGTAACATCTAGCATACAGATCCATACATGTACGAGTTCGTTATGTAACATCTAGCATACAGATCCATACATGTACCGAGTTTGTTATGTAACATCTATCATACAGATCCATACATGTACCGAATCTGTTATGGAACATCTAGGATACAGATCCAAACATGTACCGAGTTTGTTATGTAACATCTAGCATACAGATACATACATGTACCGAGTTTGTTATGTAACATCTAGCATACAGATCCATACATGTAAGAGTTTGTTATGTAACATCTAGCATACAGATCCATACATGTAAGAGTTTGTTATGGAACATCTAGCATAGAGATCCATACATGTACCAAGTCTGTTATGTAACATCTAGCATACAGATCCAAACATGTACCGAGTTTATTATGGAACATCTAGCATAGAGATCCATACATGTACCTAATCTGTTATGTAACATCTAGCATACAGATCCATACATGTACCGAGTTTGTTATGTAACATCTAGCATACAGATCCATACATGTACCGAGTTTTTTATGCAACATCTAGCATACAGATCCATACATGTACTGAGCTTGTTAAGTAACATCTATCATACAGATCCATACATGTACCGAGTCTATTATGGAACATCTAGCATACAGATCCATACATGTACCGAGTTTGTTATGTAACATCTAGCATACAGATCCAAACATGTACCTAATCTATTATGCAACATCTAGCATACAGATCCATACATGTACCGAGTCTATTATGGAACATCTAGCATAGAGATCCATACATGTACCTAATCTGTTATGTAACATCTAGCATACAGATCCATACATGTACCGAGTGTGTTATGTAACATCTAGCATACAGATTCATACATGTAATAAATTTGTTATGGAACATCTAGCATACAGATCCATACATGTACCTACTCTGTTATGTAACATCTAGCATACAGATCCATACATGTACCGAGTTTGTTATGTAACATCTAGCATACAGATCCAAACATGTACCGAGTTTGTTATGTAACATCTAGCATACAGATTCATACATGTACCAAAGTTCTTATGTAACATCTAGCATACAGATCCATACATGTATCTAATCTGTTATGTAACATCTAGCATACCGATCCATACATGTACCGAGTTTGTTATGTAACATCTAGAATACAGATCGAAACATGTACCGAGTCTATTATGGAACATCTAGCATACATATCCATACATGTACCGAGTTTGTTATGTAACATCTAGCATATAGATCCATACATGTACCTAATCTGTTATGTAACATCTAGCATACAGATCCATACATGTACCTAATCTGTTATGTAACATCTAGCATACAGATACATACATGTACCTACTCTGTTATGTAACATCTAGCATACAGATACATACATGTACCTACTCTGTTATGTAACATCTAGCATACAGATCCATACATGTACCGAGTTTGTTATGTAACATCTAGCATACAGATCCATACATGTACCGAGCTTGTTATGTAACATCTAGCATACAGATCCATACATGTACCGAGTTTGTTATGTAACATCTAGCATACAGATCCATACATGTAAGAGTTTGTTATGTAACATCTAGCATACAGATCCATACATGTACCAAGCTTGTTATGTAACATTTAGCATACAGATCCATACATTGCCGAATCTGTTATGCAACATCTAGCATACAGATCCATACATGTACCGAGTTTGTTATGTAACATCTAGCATACAGATCCATACATGTACCGAGTCTATTATGGAACATCTAGCATACAGATCCATACATGTACAGAGTTTGTTATGTAACATCTAGCATACAGATCCAAACATGTACCTAATCTATTATGCAACATCTAGCATACAGATCCATACATGTACCGAGCTTGTTATGTAACATCTAGCATACAGATCCATACATGTACCTAATCTGTTATGCAACATCTAGCATACAGATCCATACATGTACCGAGTCTGTTATGTAACATCTAGCATACAGATCCATACATGTACCAAGCTTGTTATGTAACATCTAGCATACAGATCCATACATGTACAGAGTTTGTTATGTAACATCTAGCATACAGATCCATACATGTACCGAGTTTGTTATGTAACATCTAGCATACAGATCCATACATGTACCGAGTTTGTTATGTAACATCTAGCATACAGATCCATACATGTAAGAGTTTGTTATGTAACATCTAGCATACAGATCCATACATGTACCGAGTTTGTTATGTAACATCTAGCATACAGATCCATACATGTACCTAATCTGTAAGGTAACATCTAGCATGCAGATCCATACATGTACCGAGTTTGTTATGTAACATCTAGCATACAGATCCATACATGTACCTAATCTGTAAGGTAACATCTAGCATACAGATCCATACATGTACCGAGTCTATTATGTAACATCTAGCATACAGATCCATACATGTACCGAGTTTGTTATGTAACATCTAGCATACAGATACATACATGTACCGAGTTTGTTATGTAATATCTAGCATACAGATCCAAACATGTACCGAGTCTATTATGTAACATCTATCATACAGATCCATACATGTACCAAGTCTGTTATGTAACATCCTGCATACAGATCCATACATGTACCGAGTCTATTATGCAACATCTAGCATACAGATCCATACATGTACAGAGTTTGTAATGTAACATCTAGCATACAGATCCATACATGTACCTAATCTGTTATGCAACATCTAGCATACAGATCCATACATGTACCTAATCTGTTATGCAACATCTAGCATACAGATCCATACATGTACCGAGTTTGATATGTAACATCTAGCATACAGATCCATACATGTACCGAGTTTGTTATGTAACATCTAGCATACAGATCCATACATGTACCGAGCTTGTTATGTAATATCTAGCATACAGATCCATACATGTACCGAGTTTGTTATGTAACATCTAGCATACAGATCCATACATGTACCGAGTCTATTATGTAACATCTAGCATACAGATCCATACATGTACCAAATTTGTTATGTAACATCTAGCATACAGATCCATACATGTACCAAGCTTGTTATGTAACATTTAGCATACAGATCCATACATTGCCGAATCTGTTATGCAACATCTAGCATACAGATCCATACATGTACCGAGTTTGTTATGTAACATCTAGCATACAGATCCATACATGTACCGAGTCTATTATGGAACATCTAGCATACAGATCCATACATGTACAGAGTTTGTTATGTAACATCTAGCATACAGATCCAAACATGTACCTAATCTATTATGCAACATCTAGCATACAGATCCATACATGTACCGAGCTTGTTATGTAACATCTAGCATACAGATCCATACATGTACCTAATCTGTTATGCAACATCTAGCATACAGATCCATACATGTACCGAGTCTGTTATGTAACATCTATCATACAGATCCATACATGTACCAAGCTTGTTATGTAACATCTAGCATACAGATCCATACATGTACAGAGTTTGTTATGTAACATCTAGCATACAGATCCATACATGTACCGAGTTTGTTATGTAACATCTAGCATAAAGATCCATACATGTACCGAGTTTGTTATGTAACATCTAGCATACAGATCCATACATGTACCGAGTTTGTTATGTAACATCTAGCATACAGATCCATACATGTAAGAGTTTGTTATGTAACATCTAGCATACAGATCCATACATGTACCGAGTTTGTTATGTAACATCTAGCATACAGATCCATACATGTACCTAATCTGTAAGGTAACATCTAGCATGCAGATCCATACATGTACCGAGTTTGTTATGTAACATCTAGCATACAGATCCATACATGTACCTAATCTGTAAGGTAACATCTAGCATACAGATCCATACATGTACCGAGTCTATTATGTAACATCTAGCATACAGATCCATACATGTACCGAGTTTGTTATGTAACATCTAGCATACAGATACATACATGTACCGAGTTTGTTATGTAATATCTAGCATACAGATCCAAACATGTACCGAGTCTATTATGTAACATCTATCATACAGATCCATACATGTACCAAGTCTGTTATGTAACATCCTGCATACAGATCCATACATGTACCGAGTCTATTATGCAACATCTAGCATACAGATCCATACATGTACAGAGTTTGTAATGTAACATCTAGCATACAGATCCATACATGTACCTAATCTGTTATGCAACATCTAGCATACAGATCCATACATGTACCTAATCTGTTATGCAACATCTAGCATACAGATCCATACATGTACCGAGTTTGATATGTAACATCTAGCATACAGATCCATACATGTAAGAGTTTGTTATGTAACATCTAGCATACAGATCCATACATGTACCGAGTTTGTTATGTAACATCTAGCATACAGATCCATACATGTACCTAATCTGTAATGTAACATCTAGCATACAGATCCATACATGTACCGAGTTTGTTATGTAACATCTAGCATACAGATCCATACATGTACCTAATCTGTTATGTAACATCTAGCATACAGATCCATACATGTACCGAGTCTATTATGTAACATCTAGCATACAGATCCATACATGTACCGAGTTTGTTATGTAACATCTAGCATACAGATCCATACATGTACCGAGTTTGTTATGTAACATCTAGCATACAGATCCAAACATGTACCGAGTCTATTATGTAACATCTATCATACAGATCCATACATGTACCAAGTCTGTTATGTAACATCCAGCATACAGATCCATACATGTACCGAGTCTATTATGCAACATCTAGCATACAGATCCATACATGTACAGAGTTTGTAATGTAACATCTAGCATACAGATCCATACATGTACCTAATCTGTTATGCAACATCTAGCATACAGATCCATACATGTACCTAATCTGTTATGCAACATCTAGCATACAGATCCATACATGTACCGAGTTTGTTATGTAACATCTAGCATACAGATCCATACATGTACCGAGTTTGTTATGTAACATCTAGCATACAGATCCATACATGTACCGAGCTTGTTATGTAACATCTAGCATACAGATCCATACATGTACCGAGTTTGTTATGTAACATCTAGCATACAGATCCATACATGTACCGAGTCTATTATGTAACATCTAGCATACAGATCCATACATGTACCAAATTTGTTATGTAACATCTAGCATACAGATCCATACATGTACCAAGCTTGTTATGTAACATCTAGCATACAGATCCATACATTGCCGAATCTGTTATGCAACATCTAGCATACAGATCCATACATGTACCGAGTTTGTTATGTAACATCTAGCATACAGATCCATACATGTACCGAGTCTATTATGTAACATCTAGCATACAGATCCATACATGTACCGAGTTTGTTATGTAACATCTAGCATACAGATCCATACATGTACCTAATCTATTATGTAACATCTAGCATACAGATCCATACATGTACCGAGTTTGTTATGTAACATCTAGCATACAGATCCATACATGTACCTAATCTGTTATGTAACATCTAGCATACAGATCCATACATGTACCGAGTCTGTTATGTAACATCTAGCATACAGATCCATACATGTACCAAGCTTGTTATGTAACATCTAGCATACAGATCCATACATGTACCGAGTTTGTTATGTAACATCTAGCATACAGATCCATACATGTACCGAGTTTGTTATGTAACATCTAGCATACAGATCCATACATGTACCGAGTTTGTTATGTAACATCTAGCATACAGATCCATACATGTACCGAGTTTGTTATGTAACATCTAGCATACAGATCCATACATGTACCGAGTTTGTTATGTAACATCTAGCATACAGATCCATACATGTACCGAGTTGTTATGTAACATCTAGCATACAGATCCATACATGTACCGAATCTGTTATGTAACATCTAGCATACAGATCCATACATGTACCGAGTTTGTATGTAACATCTAGCATACAGATCCATACATGTACCTAATCTGTTATGTAACATCTAGCATACAGATCCATACATGTACCGAGTTGTTATGTAACATCTAGCATACAGATCCATACATGTACCAACAATATATGACATCTAGCATACAGATCCATACATGTACCGAGTTTGTTATGTAACATCTAGCATACAGATCCATACATGTACCGAGTTTGTTATGTAACATCTAGCATACAGATCCATACATGTACCGAGTCTGTTATGCAACATCTAGCATACAGATCCATACATGTACCTAATCTATTATGTAACATCTAGCATACAGATCCATACATGTACCGAGTTTGTTATGTAACATCTAGCATACAGATCCATACATGTACCTAATCTATTATGTAACATCTAGCATACAGATCCATACATGTACCGAGTTTGTTATGTAACATCTAGCATACAGATCCATACATGTACCGAGTTTGTTATGGAACATCTAGCATACAGATCCATACATGTACCGAGTTTGTTATGTAACATCTAGCATACAGATCCAAACATGTACCGAGTTTGTTATGTAACATCTAGCATACAGATCCAAACATGTACCGAGTTTGTTATGTAACATTTAGCATACAGATCCATACATGTACCTAATCTATTATGCAACATCTAACATACAGATCCAAACATGTACCTAATCTGTTATGTAACATCTAGCATACAGATTCATACATGTACCTAATCTATTATGTAACATCTAGCATACAGATCCAAACATGTACCTAATCTGTTATGCAACATCTAGCATACAGATCCATACATGTACCGAGTTTGTTATGTAACATCTAGCATACAGATCCATACATGTACCTAATCTATTATGTAACATCTAACATACAGATCCATACATGTACGAGTTTGTTATGTAACATCTAGCATACAGATCCATACATGTACCGAGTTTGTTATGTAACATCTAGCATACAGATCCATATATGTACCTAATCTGTTATGTAACATCTAGCATACAGATCCATGCATGTACCGAGTCAGTAATGCAACATCTAGCATACAGATCCATACATGTACCTAATCTATTATGTAACATCTAGCATACAGATCCATACATGTACCGAGTTTGTTATGTAACATCTAGCATACAGATCCATGCATGTACCGAGTCAGTAATGCAACATCTAGCATACAGATCCATGTATGTACCGAGTCAGTAATGCAACATCTAGCATACAGATTCATACAGGCACCGAGTTTGTTATGCAACATCTAGCATACATATCCATACATGTACCGAGTTTGTTATGTAACATCTAGCATACAGATCCATACATGTACCGAATCTATTATGTAACATCTAGCATACAGATCCATACATGTACCTAATCTGTTATGTAACATCTAGCATACAGATCCATACATGTACCGAGTTTGTTATGTAACATCTAGCATACAGATCCATACATGTACCGAATCTATTATGTAACATCTAGCATACAGATCCATACATGTACGAGTTTGTTATGTAACATCTAGCATACAGATCCATACATGTACCGAGTTTGTTATGTAACATCTAGCATACAGATCCATACATGTACCGAATCTATTATGTAACATCTAGCATACAGATCCATACATGTACGAGTTTGTTATGTAACATCTAGCATACAGATCCATACATGTACCTAATCTGTTATGTAACATCTAGCATACAGATCCATACATGTACCGAGTTTTATGTAACATCTAGCATACAGATCCATACATGTACCGAGTTGTTATGTAAATCTAGCATACAGATCCATACATGTACCGAGTTGTTATGTAACATCTAGCATACAGATCCATACATTTACCGAGTTTGTTATGTAACATCTATCATACAGATCCATACATGTACCAAGTATGTTATGTAACATCTAGCATACAGATCCATACATGTACCGAGTTTATTATGGAACATCTAGCATACAGATCCATACATGTACCGAGTTTGTTATGTAACATCTATCATACAGATCCATACATGTACCGAGTTTGTTATGTAACATCTAGCATACATATCCATAGATGTACCAAGTCTATTATGTAAAATATAGCATACAGATACATACATGTACCGAGTTTGTTATGTAACATCTAGCATACAGATTCATACATGTACCAAAGTTGTTATGTAACATCTAGCATACAGATCCATATATGTATCTAATCTGTTATGTAACATCTAGCATACCGATCCATACATGTACCGAGTTTGTTATGTAACATCTAGAATACAGATCCAAACATGTACCGAGTCTATTATGGAACATCTAGCATACATATCCATACATGTACCGAGTTTGTTATGTAACATCTAGCATATAGATCCATACATGTACCTAATCTGTTATGTAACATCTAGCATACAGATCCATACATGTACCTAATCTGTTATGTAACATCTAGCATACAGATACATACATGTACCTACTCTGTTATGTAACATCTAGCATACAGATCCATACATGTACCGAGTTTGTTATGTAACATCTAGCATACAGATCCATACATGTACCGAGTTTGTTATGTAACATCTAGCATACAGATCCATACATGTACCGAGTCTATTATGTAACATCTAACATACAGATCCATACATGTA
>CM026386.1:94853008-94875430 GCA_014843695.1 Archivesica marissinica
GAATTATTAATATATTCACATTGTAATAGAATATGTAGGGGTGTCGCATCAACAGCTTAGGTCATAAGACTCCAGACTTTCATACAAATATTACGACAACACACTATTTCTACTTAGTAGTTGTGGCCTAACTAATACAGTTTCGGTAATGACAACGGTAGTCATATTGTATGATAAAATCTAGATTATTAATCCATAGTTGCATTTAAATTAGCTGGCTAATCTTACAATCAACTTAAAACTGCAGTATTGGGATACACAAGCTTACTTGAGGATGTGTGAAATATTGTTAGCTGATTGGATTATCCATTATAGTTTGATTGACAGGTGTCGTATCGATACCAATAAGCTGTTCCATCAATTGACCGCGTATTATGTAAGTCATGGTTATACACAAACACGAGCGTTTTTAAACCTCATACACTGGAAATTGGAGTCTCATTATTAGCCTTTATCTACTATCATTTATCTCTATAAATAATTGAGAACTAATATCTTTAAACTAAAGTGGAGGAAAGATATTGTTATTGACTTTCAATTCTCACAACTTACGTTTCTTATACCCGTAGCGTGAGCCTCCTAAGCCGCAACTAGCGAACTTACAATCCTCACGGACTTACGGGGCTCACGCTACACCGGACATACCACGCAAACACAGTGCTCGGAAGCCGGACATACCACGCAAACACAGTGCCGGACATACCACGCAAACACAATGCCGGACATACCACGCACACACAGTGCTCGGAAGCCGGACATACCACGCAAACACAGTGCCGGACATACCACGCAAACACAGTGCCGGACATACCACGCAAACACAGTGCCGGACATAGCACGCAAACACAGTGCCGGACATACCACGCAAACACAGTGCTCGGAAGCCGGACATACCACGCAAACACAGTGCCGGACATACCACGCAAACACAGTGCCGGACATACCACGCAAACACAGTGCCGGACATACCACGCAAACACAGTGCCGGACATACCACGCACACACAGTCCTCGGAAGCCGGACATACCACGCATACACAGTGCCGGACACACCACGCAAACACAGTGCTCGGAAGTCGGACATACCACGCACACACAGTGCCGGACATGCCACGCAAACACAGTGCTCGGAAGTCGGGCATGACACGCAAACACAGTGCCGGACATACCACGCACACACAGTGCTCGGAAGCCGGACGTACCACGCAAACACAGTGCCGGACATAGCACGCAAACACAGTGCTGGACATAGCACGCAAACACAGTGCTCGGAAGCCGGACATACCTCGCAAACACAGTGCTCGGAAGCCGGACATACCACGCAAACACAGTGCCGGACATACCACGCACACACAGTGCTCGGAAGCCGGACATACCACGCAAACACAGTGCCGGACATACCACGCAAACACAGTGCCGGACATACCACGCAAACACAGTGCTCGGAAGCCGGACATACCACGCAAACACAGTGCTCGGAAGCCGGACATACCACGCAAACACAGTGCCGGACATACCACGCAAACACAGTGCTCGGAAGCCGGACATACCACGCACACACAGTGCCGGACATACCACGCAAACACAGTGCCGGACATACCACGCAAACACAGTGCCGGACATACCACGCAAACACAGTGCCGGACATACCACGCAAACACAGTGCTCGGAAGCCGGACATACCACGCAAACACAGTGCCGGACATACCACGCAAACACAGTGCTCGGAAGCGGACATACCACGCAAACACAGTGCTCGGAAGCGGACATACCACGCAAACACAGTGCCGGACATACCACGCACACACAGTGCTCGGAAGCCGGACATACCACGCAAACACAGTGCCGGACATACCACGCAAACACAGTGCCGGACATACCACGCAAACACAGTGCTCGGAAGCCGGACATACCACGCAAACACAGTGCTCGGAAGCCGGACATACCACGCAAACACAGTGCCGGACATACCACGCAAACACAGTGCCGGACATACCACGCAAACACAGTGCTCGGAAGCCGGACATACCACGCAAACACAGTGCCGGAAGCGGACATACCACGCACACACAGTGCCGGACATACCACGCAAACACAGTGCTGGAAGTCGGACATACCACGCAAACACAGTGCCGGACATACCACGCAAACACAGTGCTCGGAAGCGGACATACCACGCAAACACAGTGCTCGGAGCAATACCACGCAAACACAGTGCCGGACATACCACGCAAACACTGCTCGGAAGTCGGACATACCACGCACACACAGTGCCGGACATACCACGCAAACACAGTGCTCGGAAGCGGACATACCACGCAAACACAGTGCTCGGAAGTCGGACATACCACGCAAACACAGTGCCGGAAGTCGGACATACCACGCAAACACAGTGCTCGGAAGCCGGACATACCACGCACACACAGTGCCGGACATACCACGCAAACACAGTGCTCGGAAGTCGGACATACCACGCAAACACAGTGCTCGGAAGCCGGACATACCACGCAAACACAGTGCTCGTAAACCGGACATACCACGCAAACACAGTGCTCGGAAGCCGGACGTACCACGCAAACACAGTGCCGGACATACCACGCAAACACAGTGCCGGACATACCACGCAAACACAGTGCCGGACATAGCACGCAAACACAGTGCTCGGAAGCCGGACATACCTCGCAAACACAGTGCTCGGAAACCGGACATACCACGCAAACACAGTGCCGGACATACCACGCAAACACAGTGCCGGACATACCACGCAAACACAGTGCTCGGAACCACACATACCACGCAAACACAGTGCCGGACATACAACGCAAACACAGTGCCGGAAATACCACGCACACACAGTGCTCGGACACCGGACATACCACGCACACACAGTGCCGGACATACCACGCAAACACAGTGCTCGGAATCGGACATACCACGCAAACACAGTGCCGGACATACCACGCACACACAGTGCTCGGAAGCCGGACATACCACGCAAACACAGTGCCGGACATACCACGCAAACACAGTGTCGGACATACCACGCACACACAGTGCCGGACATACCACGCAAACACAGTGCCGGACATACCACGCAAACACAGTGCCGGACATACCACGCAAACACAGTGCCGGACATACCACGCAAACACAGTCCCGGACATACCACGCAAACACAGTGCCGGACATACCACGCAAACACAGTGCCGGACATACCACGCAAACACAGTGCCGGACATACCACGCAAACACAGTGCCGGACATACCACGCAAACACAGTGCTCGGAAGCCGGACATACCACGCAAACACAGTGCCGGACATACCACGCAAACACAGTGCTCGGAAGTCGGACATACCACGCACACACAGTGCCGGACATACCACGCAAACACAGTGCTCGGAAGTCGGACATGACTCGCAAACAGTGCCGGACATACCACGCACACACAGTGCTCGGAAGCCGGACATACCACGCAAACACAGTGCCGGACATAGCACGCAAACACAGTGCCGGACATAGCACGCAAACACAGTGCCGGACATACCTCGCAAACACAGTGCTCGGAAGACGGACATATCACGCAAACACAGTGCCGGACATACCATGCAAACACAGTCCCGGACATACCACGCAAACACAGTGCCGGACATACCACGCAAACACAGTATCGGACATACCACGCACACACAGTGCCGGACATACTACGCAAACACAGTGCTCGGAAGCCGGACATACCGAACACAGTGCCGGACATACCACGCAAACACAGTGCCGGATATACCACGCAAACACAGTGCCGGACATACAACGCAAACACAGTGCCGGACATACCACGCAAACACAGTGCCGGACATACCACGCACACACAGTGCTCGGAAGCCGGACATACCACGCACACACAGTGCCGGACATACCACGCAAACACAGTGCTCGGAAGTCGGATATACCACGCACACACAGTGCCGGACATGCCACGCAAACACAGTTCTCGGACGTCGGGCATGACACGCAAACACAGTGCCGGACATACCACGCACACACAGTGCTCGGAAGCCGGACGTACCACGCAAACACAGTGCCGGATTTAGCACGCAAACACAGTGCTGGACATAGCACGCAAACACAGTGCTCGGAAGCCGGACATACCTCGCAAACACAGTGCTCGGAAGCCGGACATACCACGCAAACACAGTGCCGGACATACTACACACACACAGTGCTCGGAGGCCGGACATACCACGCAAACACAGTGCCGGACATACCACGCAGAAACAATGCCGGACATACCACGCAAACACAGTGCTCGGAAGCCGGACATACCACGCAAACACAGTGCCGGACATACCACGCAAACACAGTGCTCGGAAGCCGGACATACCACGCAAACACAGTGCCGGACATACAGCAAACACAGTGCCGGACATACCACGCAAACACAGTGCCGGACATACCACGCAAACACAGTGCCGGACATACCACGCAAACACAGTGCCGGACATACCACGCAAACACAGTGCCGGACATACCACGCAAACACAGTGCTCGGAAGCCACACATACCACGCAAACACAGTGCCGGACATACCACGCAAACACAGTGCTCGGAAGCCGGACATACCACGCAAACACAGTGCTCGGAAGCCGGACATACCACGCAAACACAGTGCCGGACATACCACGCACACACAGTGCTCGGAAGCCGGACATACCACGCAAACACAGTGCCGGACATACCACGCAAACACAGTGCCGGACATACCACGCAAACACAGTGCCGGACATACCACGCAAACACAGTGCCGGACATACCACGCAAACACAGTGCCGGACATACCACGCAAACACAGTGCCGGCATACCACGCACACACAGTGCTCGGAAGCCGGACATACCACGCACACACAGTGCCGGACATACCACGCAAACACAGTGCTCGGAAGTCGGACATACCACGCACACACAGTGCCGGACATACCACGCAAACACAGTGTTCGGAAGTCGGACATACCACGCAAACACAGTGCTCGGAAGTCGGACATACCACGCAAACACAGTGCCGGACACACCACGCATACACAGTGCTCGGAAGTCGGACATACCACGCACACACAGTGCCGGACATACCACGCAAACACAGTGCTCGGAAGTCGGACATACCACGCAAACACAGTGCTCGGAAGTCGGACATACCACGCAAACACAGTGCTCGGAAGTCGGACATACCACGCACACACAGTGCCGGACACACCACGCAAACACAGTGCTCGGAAGTCGGACATACCACGCAAACACTTTGCTCGGAAGTCGGACATACCACGCAAACACAGTGCTCGGAAGCCGGGCATACCTCGCAAACACAGTGCTCGTAAACCGGACGTACCAGGCAAACACAGTGCTCGGAAGCCGGACGTACCACGCAAACACAGTGCCGGATATACCACGCAAACACAGTGCCGGACATACCACGCAAACACAGTGCCGGACATAGCACGCAAACACAGTGCTCGGAAGCCGGACATACCTCGCAAACACAGTGCTCGGAAACCGGACATACCACGCAAATACAGTGCCGGACATACCACGCAAACACAGTGCCGGACATACCATGCACACACAGTGCTCGGAAGCCGGACGTACCACGCAAACACAGTGCCGGACATAGCACGCAAACACAGTGTCGGACGTACCACGCACACACAGTCCCGGACATACCACGCAAACTCAGTGCCGGACATACCACGCAAACACAGTGCCGGACATACCACGCAAACACAGTGCCGGACATACCACGCACACACAGTCCCGGACATACCACGCAAACACAGTGCCGGACATACACCAAATGCCGGACATACCACGCAAACACAGTGCCGGACATACCACGCAAACACAGTGCCGGACATACCACGCAAACACAGTGCCGGACATACCACGCAAACACAGTGCTCGGAAGCCGGACATACCACGCATACACAGTGCCGGACACACCACGCAAACACAGTGCTCGGAAGTCGGACATACCACGCACACACAGTGCCGGACATGCCACGCAAACACAGTGCTCGGAAGTCGGGCATGACACGCAAACACAGTGCCGGACATACCACGCACACACAGTGCTCGGAAGCCGGACGTACCACGCAAACACAGTGCCGGACATAGCACGCAAACACAGTGCTGGACATAGCACGCAAACACAGTGCTCGGAAGCCGGACATACCTCGCAAACACAGTGCTCGGAAGCCGGACATACCACGCAAACACAGTGCCGGACATACCACGCAAACACAGTGCCGGACATACCACGCAAACACAGTGCTCGGAAGCCACACATACCACGCAAACACAGTGCCGGACATACAACGCAAACACAGTGCTCGGAAGCCGGACATACCACGCAAACACAGTGCCGGACATACCACGCAAACACAGTGCTCGGAAGCGGACATACCACGCAAACACAGTGCCGGACATACCACGCAAACACAGTGCTCGGAAGCCGGACATACCACGCAAACACAGTGCCGGACATACCACGCACACAGTGCCGGACATACCACGCAAACACAGTGCCGGACATACCACGCAAACACAGTGCCGGACATACCACGCAAACACAGTGCTCGGAAGCCGGACATACCACGCACACACAGTGCCGGACATACCACGCAAACACAGTGCTCGGAAGTCGGACATACCACGCAAACACAGTGCCGGACATACCACGCACACACAGTGCTCGGAAGCCGGACATACCACGCAAACACAGTGCCGGACATAGCACGCAAACACAGTGCTGGACATAGCACGCAAACACAGTGCTCGGAAGCCGGACATACCTCGCAAACACAGTGCTCGGAAGCCGGACATACCACGCAAACACAGTGCCGGACATACCACGCAAACACAGTGCCGGACATACCACGCAAACACAGTGCTCGAAAGCCACACATACCACGCAAACACAGTGCCGGACATACAACGCAAACACAGTGCTCGGAAGCCGGACATACCACGCACACACAGTGCTCGGAAGCCGGACATACCACGCAAACACAGTGCCGGACATACTACGCAAACACAGTGCCGGACATACCACGCAAACACAGTGCCGGTGTCTTAACAGAATTGACATCCCCGTAAGAACTGAAAGTTGCGCATGCGCATAGTGGTCTATAATGATACATATTAGCGGCCGTGAGGAATGAGAGACATTCGCTTTAATTTCAATAGTTGTGCTAATTATCAGTATTATGTGACATGTATGAACCTATAGATATTTATAAAGTGTGTCTGTGAAGGGGATTTTCCAATTTCTATATAGATTACTCCGGTGTATGCTTTATCCTTGCTTACCGGATACGAATACATGCGGTCAATTGATGGAACAGCCTACTTTATTGACATCTAGCTAAATGAGGTAAATAATTATATTAGAAATCTACTGTTTGGTTTTATTTTTTTTATTAATTGAAGCAGTTATCACATTCCATTATTCAGTAATGATGTTAGTGACTTGTTTCTAACGGTTGGCACTGTGTTATCAGTTGTAATTTGACTGTAAATGTTTCGAAACTCCGAAACCACACACTGGCTCATTTTTCAACCCAATTTAACACACATCTACATGAGCTTTGTACAGGTAAAGTTTTATCCCAAATTAATGTGACAATTAACACACATTATGTCATTTTCAGTTTTGTTTTTGTACAAATAACTGAATAATGCACATATTTTAATTTTGTTTTCAAAGATGATCAAATGACACGGTCCCTAGAACAGGTTGGAGAACAGTCGAGAACAAGCTATAATAACTCGATCGAGCAATAATCTAATGAATAGAAACGTTAAAAATCATATATATTTTACACATTTATCCGAAATATCGAACGAGGACGGAAAGTATGCCACTTACATTTTTTGTAGAAATAGACTGTTCTCCAGACATACCGAAAGACACCGGAAAAAAGTATATAACAACAATATAAGAACGAGGCAGCTTGTGTTTAACTATTTATTAAGCTAAATACACCTTATTGACTTAATATCTGCCAATAATGTCAAACCCCTTGCGAGGAACTACGCTTGTTTTCCTGGACCGTTGGTGTGGGGCTTAGCCGACCTGACTGGCAGTCTTAGCCGACCTAAGCGGTTAACAGTACTAAGCAATGTGTGTGAGACGCCTACCTCGATGACACTACATATGTGGCCTGACCGAGTATTGAACCTGGTGTATAGAATATTGACCCCCCTCAAAATAATGTCTCTCGGGTTATTAGTCGGTCATGGAATATTGACCCCCTTGCGGAACAATTACTCCCCTTGCGAATGGCAATATATAGTGGGAAAATATTAAATTTATTATAATTAAATGTTAATTAACACTGTTTAAGGCCTAGCAACATTTATTTTGAATCAATGATGTACAGAATAACATAAATATATTGAATATGAAAATATAAGTACACAGATAATTTGTCTCTATCAATTTCTAACGATGATATGGTGGGTGCTGTATAACTAGGAGGTTCACATAATGTATATGCATAATATTTACACAGACAAGCATACAACAAATAATAACAATGACCCCCACCCCCTATGTATACACTGAACAAGTGAGGGCAGGTCACTTTTCGATGCCATAGAATAATGACCCCTCTATGTGTAGACTATACATGTATGAGAGAGAGGGTCACTTTTCGATGCCATGGATTAATGACTACCCTATGATTTAGGGTGACAGGTGGACTGTAGTCCAGCGGTTAACTATTGGACTGGTAATCCAGGGATTGCAGGTTTGATCCCCCGTCTGACATAATAAAATTAACAGTCTTTCAGATGGGACTTGAAACCAAGGTCTCGTGTCGGTGCTTTACACTGTGCATGTAAAAGAACCAGAGGAGATTCTGGAATGGGTCTCTGTCGGTATCATTGCACTATCCAAAAATGACTAATCTCTTCAGGTGACGTCGCTCATATGGGCAGCTTGTAGCGACAATAAATAAACGTAAAACGCACACACACACATCAAGTTAAAATGCTAGTTGGATGCTTATTCAGCAGAAATTGATGTATATTTCTTTAATAAATTTAATTAATATGTCTGACTAATAAGTTTATTTAAAGTCACCCGCATAAATGCATTTGGGCGAGTTTTCTAAGATAATTAAAATGCCCATCATCTAAGTGATAGTTTTGCCTATCGCAATTATTATAACTAGATGTTTAGTGGACTATGAGGGCTGCTGTAATCTCGTGCTGTAATCTCAGTGTGTGTTTGGTTTTCATATCGCCAACTGTCACTCACACAGGACTTTGTGTCAGCGACAGTCAGGGGTAGACCGGGTGAATACAATACCCGGTGCACATATACTTCTAAGATGTCTAAGATTGCATATATATATATAAAAATATGTTTACCATTTCTAATACGACGAGAATACCTTGTTACATGTGCAATATCGCGTTATACTGTAATACTGTGATCTACATGTCACAAGACAATAAAGTCTTGCACCCATATCCATGGATCCAGTATCCAACATTATGCATTAAAAATTACAGAGTTATGGACTAAAATACTTTTAGTTAAGACTACGAAGTTTAAAATATGTGTACTAAGAAGATTAAGAGCAAGTGGACTGTCTTAATATGTATCTGTACTATGATAGTTCATAACTTATCCCCCGAGTACATATAATTATAACCAGTCATACAGATATATAGCCGGTAATAACAAATCTCCCATATACATGGGAAATTATAATTCAAATTGTGTTTATATATTACATTTGTGTCCTCGGCCCACTATGTCGATTGGACATCTTTTTTAACATTTTAAGAAAGATCAAACTAATATGGGTTACCCCTAAAAACATAAATATATAACTAAACCCATATTTCTTTGCAGTAAGCTGCAATAAGTGATTGTTCATTTTCACTTGAAACATAGTAGGTTACTGATGGATGTGATTTTGTGTTCCCTCCTTCATATTCCCGCTCCCATGTTTTATATTTTCCCGTGTACTGGGATCATTAATTGTTATAAAATAACAACTATACCCCTGTGTGACAACTTTTATGATCAGTACGTTAAAAAACACTTCCGTGGCAATTCCAACGGTCTCCTTAGTAGAGCCAGTAAAATTGTAATAATGTTTGAAATATACTCAAGTATTTACATTAAAAAGACAGTCACACAGGGAATAGCCAAACAAATAATAACCGTAGATCCTTGTCGAATGAAAAAACTTGTATGGCAGTAATCCGGTTCGGTTGTTCATGCTTACTTGGAGATAGACCGACAGCACGCAGGCATTTTTCGTGACAAGACTATTCCCATTGATAGGCGGTTTGCTGTCATAATGTTCCTATCTATGCTTCGTTTACTAAATTAAACTAAACTGGATTCTTGCATGGATTTGGACAATGAAGAATTACATAAAAAGGTGACTTGAAATTTCCTTGAACACCCTAGTATAATTCCAGGGATAAAATATCATTTTTGCAAGAATTTTGAGATATATGTTCATATTATCATTCCGAGTTGACCTTTGTTAGCGTGGGGATCAAAATACAGACCAGAAAGGGTTATTTCAGGTGCGGTTCTAGGGGGTAAGTGGAAATTATAACAGCTTGCAATAAGTATAGTGTTATATTCTATACATTTTAGGATATTTATCCCAAGAAGCACTCACAGGATAGTTTGACTGAGCACATATAATCCCAAAACAAAAAGTCAGAATTGGACAACATTGCCCATATATATGTCACAGCATAAGGGCCTCAACTGTGGTAATAATACAGTTATGTAACCGTATTTCATTGTTTGAAGTCAATATCATATTGATGTTTATAGAAAGGCATAAACATTCTGGTGATATTAGATAAATGATCATAAAAACTAGGTTATGGTGTATGCATGACACATGTGGTATAATAAATCAGATTTCTCACTTTATATGGCAACAATCTCAAAGGGCATTTTCTTGGAAATGTTACCAACCTCACTCTAGTTTGTTTAATTATGTATATAATATTTTATTATGTATACATGGGGATTTTTATCACTTTATACTTTTCAATCTTTTGTGTAATTGACCAAAAACTGAACAAAAACACTACGTTTTGACATTACACATATGTTATAGCATTAGGGCCTCAACTGTGGTAATAATACAGTTAGGTATCCTTATTTGATTATTTGAAGTCAATAGCATGTTGATGTTTATAGAAAAGCATAAACATTCTGTGGATATTAGATAAATGATCATAAAAACTAGGTTATGTATGCATATAATCCCAAAAAGTCAAAATTGGACAACATTGCCCATATGTCATAGCATAAGGGCCTCAACTGTGGTAATAATACAGTTAGGTATCCTTATTTGATTATTTGAAGTCAATATCATATTGGTGTTTATAGAAAAGCATAAACATTCTGTGGATATTAGATAAATGATCATAAAAACTAGGTTATGTATGCATATAATCCCAAAACGTTAGAATTGGACAACATTGCCCATATGTCACAGCATAAGGGCCTCAACTGTGGTAATAATACAGTTATGTAACCATATTTAATTGTTTGAAGTCCATATCATATTGGTGTTTATAGAAAGGTATAAACATTCTGGTGATATTAGATAAATGATCATAAAAACTAGGTTATGGTGTATGCATGACACATGTGGTATAATAAATCAGATTTCTCACTTTATATGGCAACAATCTCAAAGGGCATTTTCTTGGAAATGTTACCAACCTCACTCTAGTTTGTTTAATTATGTATATAATATTTTATTATGTATACATGGGGATTTCTTTTATCCCTTTATACGTTCAATCTCTTGTGTAATTGACCAAAAACTGAACATTACACATATGTCATAGCATATGGGCCTCAATTATGATCCTACTATAATCAGGCTACCTTAATTGATAAGTTTGGGTCAATAACATGTTAATGCTTCTGAAAAATATACAAATAATCTGGATAAATCAGATAATTTGAGAAAATACTGGGTTCAAAATTGTACTAAATATTTGTTTTTGAAGAAATCTCTATGTTTGGTCAGTTTTGATAAGGGATATTCAAATTTCTATTATCATGATCTGGTCAGGATAACCAGGGACAGGTACACTAAGTGTACCATCCTATTAGGTACATAGAACACCCAATAGGTCGAGAGTATTCCTCGCCTCGGACTAGCCCCTGGCATCCCGATACAATTGATCATTGGTTTGGTACCTAGCCTGGCTGTACTTATCAATTGTGCGTGCTATCTTACCTACTACTCTGGGTGGATTGAACCAGGGGCTCTGGATTTCATCTGGTCTGACTCAGACAATATTATTCCCATATATATGATTAAATATATTAGTTTAGGGCAGATTTTATGAAGAGATGAACACATGTTTGTCTCCTACATATTTGGTCACAGGCGATATTAATACAAAAATAGGGGGGTCATATAAGTAATTACTTATATTACTGAAACTATTGTATTAACTGATAAGTAGTTATTTATTTTCATAATATATTAACGTGGCTGTGTGGACAGAGGCATAAGCGTGGGATCTGTCCGAAGGGTTCTATTAGCGGGGGTATTGATATATATATATAAAATTAATTTTTTCCAGGTCGTTGTAGGTCCCAAATTTATATTGATTTAAGTTATAGTGATGACTGTAGCCCTAAAAGAGCCCTAAGATGAAATTTAAGTAAACTCTTTCACTTGGGGTCAAAAATCTCCCACTCAAATGATGAGAAACCGGCAATAAAATTGCTTTTCGGAAAGGACTCTAGTGAGGCTAGTTTCTGCACTACTAACTGGTTTATTGATCTACTAACAAGCTGCAAAAGTATGGGAACTTGTGTCTGAGCCAGCCATAACTGCACAGGTCCTCTATATTTTGTCGGACATCTGACAGTCTAAGATGTAGGTCTCCAGAGCTTTGTATACTGATGTTTGGGCAGCCTTTCTGGGGTTGAGGACATTCTCAAGATTGCAACAGCAGTTCGCAGATCAGCTCGATGAGTCCCGTGCACACTACAGTCTAGCGGAAAATGTTCGGTGGTGTACTTCACCTGACATGTGGGACAAACCGGATCCAATTTAAGTATATGTTGTCCATCATTACCAGGCAACAGATTTGTCCCCAGTCTCAGTCTACTAATGCACTTATCTATTTTTATAGAATGGGAATATTAAGCACCGGTCAACTGAGCCCCACAGAGCTCAACTTATTGGTTTGTTTAAAAGGCCTATTATATAAAGTTTGGCTCCAACGGGTAATTGTTTCAGCCCTGATAAATGAGTAGATCTCCATGGGTGCGAGCTTCACATTATTTTCTACATTTGTATGCTCCAGGCCCGACTTGGCTGCCCTGTCAGCCAGCTCATTTCCAGTGATACCTATATGTGCACTGCTGCACACCATGCTATGGTAACCTGAAGGTCCAAGTTCAAACCCTCATTATGTAATTTACCTATGTCTTTGATTAGATCTGGTCTAGACTTACTATTCCTTGATTGTAATGAGACCAGTGATGAAAGTGAGTCAGATAATATCACATTTTTCGGGGAATTATTATATACTATCCAGCAACTTTTTACATATTCACATTGTAGGGATGGCATGACTACAGCTGCAGCTACTTTGTCAGAATCGGGGCATTTTGATCCATCTGTATAATTATATTTTGAGGTGATTGCTGTAGTTTTCCTCAATATGACATTGTACTTCCAATCTTGCGAGGTGACCCAGATCGGATTTCTTCACTTTGCTCGATATTTTAATATCTATCACTGGATTTCAGGTAACTACCGGTAGCATCCAGTGCGGTGCCAGGTCCGCTGGTCCGGTCTGAAGTCTGCTACTTGAACACCCTTGAGGCCGTGTGCCACCACAAGTTCTGACTATTGTGGACCAAATTAAGCCTTATTATGTTTGCCACAGGTGTGAAAAGCAATAAAACCTTATTTTTAGGGATCTGCAACCAACAGTGACACTTCCTGTGTTCCCAATACACTGGTTACATGTTTTATATCATTTATAATAAGTTCTCAGGTTCTGAATCCCCCATCTGACCCTAATAAAATTAACAGTCTTTCAGATGTGATGATAAACCGAGGTCTTGTGTCGTTGTTTTACATTGTGCACGTAAAAGAAACAGAGCAGACGCTGGAATGGGTCTCTGTGTGTATCATTGAACTATCCTCCAAAAATCTAAAATGTCTCTTCAGGAGGCGTCGCTCATATGGGCAAACGGGATACGGACATGTGCCCCCCAGGACATCTGCCCCCCAGTGCAAAAATGGATAGGTGGACATCTGCCCCCCAAGTGAAATGGAAGGTAGGACATTAGCCCCCCAGTAGAAATGTTGGCTAGGACATCTGTCCCCCAGTAGAAATGTTGGCTAGGACATTAGCCCCCCAGTAGAAATGACAGCTAGGACATCTGCCCCCCAGTAAAAAGTGCATGGTAGGACATATGCCCCCCATTCCCCCACAAAAACATTCTTTTTTTAATAAAAATGCCAATATAAATGATTAAACTTTGAATAAAAGTATGGCCAACAACAATAAGACCAATCAGCTGAACAAAAGGTTTGAGTTGCTAAGTTTGTATTGATCATAAGTATTAAGATGAGCAGACATGGATGGTTGCATGAATGCTTCCATTAATAGCGTCCTTTAATAGTTTGATTTAATTATCTACTCAATTAACTCTCCTTAATGGCATAAATACATTTCTCTAAAGAAGAATTTATAGCACATTTTGAAAGATGACTGATCTTATTATCGCATATTATCACCTATTTTGTATACATCTAGTTTGCAATTATGATAAAATGAAACAAAAATACTAAATATTGTAAACAACTTTATTTTCAATAAAGACAAATACTATGAAAACACACTTACATTTACTTAAATAAATGTTTATATGATATCATATTTAAGATTGAGCACATGTTTAAAAAGCACATTAAAAAGCACATGAAAGATAGGAAACTATATATTTTTGTCAGGACTATCAGTTAGAAACAGTCAATAAAATATGAAATTTACTGATAATATCATAACTTTAACCTTTAGCATGCTATATTTAAATATCAGCAGACGACATTTTCCCCAGAAAGTAGGACTTGATATTGTGGGATGAATTGAATGAAATGTCAAGCCCTACTTTCTGGCAAAAATAAGCAAAATATTACATTTGTCTGCTCATTTCGCCTACAGAGTGCTAAAGGTTAAATTATTTATGTTTTGAAGTAAAATCCTGGAGTTAGCACATATTCCGAAAAAGCACATTGTAAAGAGCACACTGAATACATCTTTATAAATAACAGACACAGTTTCATTTTGGAACATTATTATGTTTCTCGAATTTTACAATATGTTCAGCTAAACAGTCTTCTCTCCTAGAGATATTAGATGACAAAGTCTTGTACAATGCTTATGTTTCTCTGAATCGTACAATACATCCAATGCCTTGTAAAAACTCCGACACAGACTTCTCTCCTAGAGACATTTGTTGGCATAAAGTCTTTAGTTTCTGCTGTAGTTGTTTGGTCTCTCTGCGCACGCGTTTCTTGGTTGGGTCTCCCTGTCTTGCTCTTTCTAGCTCTGTCAAAACATTCATCTGGTCCTTCTGGATACACTGGATAGTGTGCCACAGTCCTGGGTTTTTGTGGCCGACGAGACAGAATCCGTTGTTCCAGGATTCACACACGTTGTTAGTGCGCGATCCATCCATCATTGTTTCCTCATACACATTCCAAGAATCAAGTGAAACTTTTGGACTGTTCGAACGTACGACTCGTATAATTCCTCTCGGACCACGTGTTGACTTATAGGGTCCACTTACATAGTTAGTATCAAAGTAGTCAACAATATCTACCAGCTGTTCTGGAACAATTGTGCGCAGGTGGCGCATACCTTCCTGGACACGATCCGTTGGCAAGAATGCTAATCCATCAAGCATTCCGCAGAAGTGTTTCACTGATTCGTCAGTCTTGTAGAGAACGGACAGACCGTCATTCTGTATTTTCCTCCAAGTACTTTGAGTTAGGTGGTAGAAGCAGCCCTGAATTCTGACAGGTGCTCCTAGCATAGACTTTATGGCATTGTGTATAGCTATTTCAAAGTCACAGGAGATTGTGGTTGGGTCTGGTATAAGATCATACTCATCACAAGAGTTCAACACAGCTGCGAATACTTCCTCATACGTAGATTGGAGTTTGTTGGGGAGGAATGCGTATATACAGGTGGCATACACATCGTTCACAGCGGCCCTTATAACAAACAGTTGTTTGAATTGTCTTGGTGCAGTACCGAATGTCCCATCAATGTACCATTTGTCACTGTCACACATATGCCTAAGTCCAAGTTCCGTACCAAACAGCAACACCCTATTTTCATTGGATTGTCCTGCTTCATGCTTATCGTATAAGAGAAAGGGGAGATCATCAGCTCCACCTGTAGATTTGTACTCCTCTGGAAGTTCTGGGATGTCACTGATACTGGCTGGTTCTGGTGGTGTATTTCCACGTTTTATCCATCTCACAGATCGTTTGATTGTATCAGCTTTTCCAGCAGCCACCCGTACACCTACTGGATATTGTGCCAGTGTATCAGTGATAAGCTGACCAGGATTTCCGCGATTATTCATAGCATGTGTTTTGATGTCCTGTCGTACTTTCATGGCCTCTATGGCGAAATGGTCAGCTGTATGGCTGTGTGTTGTAGATGATGTGATCTGTGTTTTCTGAAACAGAAAGAAATGTATATTATTAAAATTATTAATTTTAAAAGTGTATACAATAGCATAAAAGTCCTCTTTCTTTTAATTCTGAAATGAGAATTTTACATGTCTTTTGATTTTTGATTTTACCCCGTCATGAACGTTTCACATTTTCAGTTTTTGAAATATTGATGTTTTTAGACATTCTTTTATTCAAAATTATGTAAACCTTTTTATTGAAAATGATTAATAATTATGGCTTTCAACTACTTTCAAAATATTTTGATACATGTAATGTGGACGTTTCTTTTGATGGTCAGTATATTTACTTTTGCAGCAGGCACAACACTGCTAAACGTTGTTGTTGAAACTTTCGAGTATGTACTTTATACCTACCGAAAGATCTGTTGTAACTGTTCCATTGCAAGAGGAACTCTTGCGTTTGGAACATTCCCAGTGGATGGAAGACTTGCGAGATTTCTTCTTGGTGTAGGAATACCCATCTTTCACTAACTTCTCTGACCCACGTATACTCTGAATTATCTCCATGATGATATGAGTTGGACATTGTAGAAAGAGGCTTATATATGCTTGAACTTTAAAACAATTAACACTAATTTTGCAATCAAACCCAATAACTACATACAAGTTTGTCTTTAATAAAGGATAATTAAATGATATCTGTTCACTATCTGTTCACTATGATCATTAAGTAGTCAATTACACAAACTTAATTTTTTGTTAATTACAATTAACACTGAATTAAGTATTGCAATCAAACCCACTGATCACATACAGGGTTGTCTTTAATTGCGGATAATTACATGAAATCTGTTCACTATTATCATTTGTTTATTAAACAAATATAATGTTGTTAACATATATATTGTTAATTACAATTAACACTGAACTATTGCAATCAAACCCAATGATAACATACAGGGTTGTCTTTAATAGCGGTTAAATTACATATCTGTTAAATAATTACATAAAACATTTTTAGAACTTTTTATATTAATTAATAATTTGCTGGGTATGAGGACTAATAATATGCATTTTGGAAGTTTTTCATCCAATAGTATGTTTCTAATACTGCCACTTTTTACTGGGGGGCAGATGTCCTAGCTGTCATTTCTACTGGGGGGCTAATGTCCTAGCCAACATTTCTACTGGGGGGCTAATGTCCTAGCCAACATTTCTACTGGGGGGCAGATGTCCTAGCCAACATTTCTTCTGGGGGGCTAATGTCCTAGCCAACATTTCACTTGGGGGGCAGATGTCCACCTATCCATTGTTGCACTGGGGGGCAGATGTCCTGGGGGGCAAATGTCCCGGATTCTGGGCAAACGGTAGCGATGATGAATTGAACGTAAATAAGTAATATTTTATTATTGTATGAGCAAGGACAGACAACATTATGTTTTATGACGTGTGCCTCCCTATGTGCAGGAAACTGGTCCATGCATAGAATATGACACCCTTAATGTAGATTATCCGAGTGAAGGCAGGCTCTAATCTGAATGTAGTGATTATGTTATTACCTGGAATTTTGTATGAGGGGTATGTCTATAATACTCATACCATAAATGATATAAGTGACTTATCCGGCTGAAACTTATGCAGAAGATCTTTGTATTGGACATACCCATGGATGAGTAGGGCTGTCATAATCATTTAATTTTAAGTAGATTTACAACAATATGAAATGTGGTGATGATGAACATGGGCTAACTTGCCCAGCTCATTTGCTAGACAATATATATCTGGACTCGCGCATGGTACTCTCCCAGTTTGATAATGTAATAACAAGGATCTTGGGAGATATGAAGAACACATTATGAGCTGTCAACATCTCTCCGACAGACACGTGTCCTTTTAACAACCTTCATATAAGTTCATACTTTCTGTGTATTTCAAACTTATCTTTCTTCATTATGTATTCCCATAATAAGTCACTTTCTCTAAATAGTGTAAATATTAGTGACCGGGAATGCTAATATGAACACCATATGTCTCAAGATTCTTGCAAAAATGTTCCTTTAACCCATTTCATTCTGGATACATTTAAAGACTTTTGCAAACAACATAGATCTAGATCAGCTGCAGTGTCGCGCTGCCTGCTGATCAGGATCTATATTGTTTGCTACATAGCCAAGTGTCTTAGCAAGACCATCTGAATAGCAAACAGCATAGAGCCTGATCAGACAGAACGTTCCGTGGTGCTTGATCTGGCTCTATGATCTTTGCAAATGGGTTAATAATGTATCCCTGGAATTATGCTAGGGTATTAGAGGACATTTCGGATATCATTTCTTGTCACCGATTTATGTAAATCTTCAAGATCTATGCAAGTGTCCAGTTTAGTTTAGTAAAATTAGTACATGTAGGAACATTATGACAGCAAACCCCCTAGCCATGGGAATAATCTTGTTGCGAACAATGCATGCTGTCGGTCTATCTCAGAAAAAACGAACATAAACAACGGAACTGCATTACTGCCATACGGGTTTTTGATACAACAAGTATCTACGGTTATTATTTGTTTGGCTATTCCCTGGATGACTGTTCTTTAATGTAAATATTTAAGTATATTTTAAACATTATTACAATTTTACTAGCTCTATTAAGGTGACCGTTGGAATTGCTACGGAATTGTTTTTTAACGTACTAATCATAAATGTTGTCACACAGGGGTATAGTTGTTATCTTATAATAATTAATGATCCCAGTACACGGGGGAATATAAAACATGGGGGGTGGGAATATGAGGGAACACAAAATCACATCCTCTATAACATACTATGTTTCAAGTAAAAATGAACTTTCACTTATTGCAGCTTACTGCAATGAAATATGGGTTTAGTATATATTTATGTTTTTACGGGTAACCCATATTAGTTTGGTCTTTCTTAAATATGTTAAAAAAGATGTCCAAACGACATAGTGGGCTGAGAATATGAATGTGATATATAAACAAAATTTTAATTTCCCATGTATATGGGAGATCCGTTATTACCTGGTACATAACTTTGTAATTTTAATGTAAAATGTCGGATGCTGGACGGATATGGGTGGAAGACTTTATTGTCTTGTGGCATGTCGATCACAGTATTATACTATGATGCGACATTGCATGTGTAACAAGGTATTCTCGTCACATAATCATAGTAGAAATGGTAATCATATATTTATATATATGCAGTCTTAGACATCTTAGAAGTATACATGTACGGGTATTTTATTCATCCAGTCTACCCCGACTATCGCTGACACAAATTCTTGTGTGAGCGACAGTCGGAGATATGAAAACCGAACACACACTAAGATTACAGCAGCCCTCATAGCCCACTAAACATCTAGTTATAATAATTACGATAGGCAAAACCATCACTTTTAGATGATGAGTATTTTAATCTTCTTAGAAAACTCAGTCGCCCAAATGCATTTATGCGGTGGCGACATTAAATAAATTTACTAGTCAGTCATCCTTACTGCATCAAATCCTTACCCAGGCACTGTGACCTACTTTAAACCCATAAATTACTTTTAGTTTATACAAATTTATTTTATCTCTATTGCGAAACAAGTTCTTATAACTTATATTAATCACTCTCGAGACCTCATTCCTGATGGAATCCATCGCCACGAGGGAGAGAGAAGAGGCAACATGGAATTTAAATGCCTTGCCTAAGGACACGATCGTAACGGCTCCAGCAGGGCTCGAACTCCAGGCCTTTCGCACCTGAAGCGAACGCGCTACCATTGCACTATCATGACTTTCACTAAAATTGCTTTTGTTTACTGATAAAACGGCATTTGTGTTCTCTGACACATTTTGTAACTTAACAGTTATATTTGTTATCTATGTATTTTGACAACAGTTTGTTCTTTATTTCAGGCAATGTAATATGTAAGAGAAATACTGCGAACCTAATATGACTTATGAGAGACGCAACAATATCTTAAATAAAGAAGTTTCATGGCAGCCCACTGGGTGGTCACAGTGGTGTCACCAAGACCATATCATCAATCACCTTATGATACTGGTGGTATGGCCTTACTGAATATGTCAAGAACTACGTAAGTTCTCTCCAATATACATATAATAGCTTACACAACAACCATGTTCATGTGCAGCTACCCTGCTGATTAGCTATTAGCATATTTTTTTACAAACTAGTACAGGTTATATATAGTGGTCTTGTAGGATTTCCACTGGAGAAAATCAAATTGCCACCACTTTTTACCCCCCCCCCTGCCGATCCCCCAAAAACCCATTTATTTTGTTTTCTTTTTACATTTTATTGTGTTGCTCCATTCTCTGTTCTATTACAGTTGTTGCCATCTGTTTGCAATTGACTCAGTAATATTAGTATAATGGTCATGTACTATAAGTTATTATTATGCAGGATATCCACATCTTTCTCTACTGTTATAGGGGTGTGAAGCAATTTAATATAAGCTGAACATACATACCGGTATACAATGAATGTAAACAAATCTATCACCTAAATATTAACTGAAAACAGTGACGTCAATTTTAAATAGCTTTTAATAATAATGAAACATTTAATTATTCCAGTACTCGGGGAAAATATTTTTGACAGACAGACACAGAGCTTGTCCCCTCTGAAAATGGACAAGCCGTAATTTATTATGCAAATTATTAGCGACGCCTCCTGGAGAGATTAGTCATTTTAGATTTGTGGAGGATAGTGCAATGATACAGACAGACAGAGACCCATTCCAGAGTCTCCTCTGGTTCTTTTACGTGCACTGTGTACAGCACCGACACAAGACTTCGGTTTAACGTCCCATCTGAAAGACTGTTAATTTTATTAGGATTACCAGTCCAGCTTGTTACCACTGGACTACATATCCGTCTGTAGAATTATTCAATTGTAGAGTAACTTTTCTTAACCCATTTGATTCTGGATACCGTTCAAACAGTATATGCAAAGAATATAGAGCCATATCAGCCACCACGAAACATGCCGTCTGATCAGGCTCTATGCTGTTTGCTATTCAGATGATCTTGCTAAGACACTTAGCTATGTAGCAAACAACATAGATCTATGTTGTTTGCAAAAACTTTAAATGTATCCAGAATGAAATGGGTGAAATATGCCTCTCATTTCTCCAAAAATATGATGAGTGACATAAAATCGTTGTGCCAGCAGTTGGCTGTTATTATTAGAACACCACTATTTGTCATATTTCAAATATCACACTAAACCTTTATTCTCATATGTCATAAACAATACCACCATGTAAAGCTGTGATGACCTGCCAATGCTCCAAGAATTACTGTCTTGTATATTCCGGGTCAATAACCAGTGAGGTGTAGTCTAATTAACATCCTTTCCAGGATTATGGGATTTGCTGGCAGGTGTGAAACGGAACTTAACTAGGAGACAACTAAGATCAGAAAAATGTGATATATAATTATAATAAATGATATTGACAACTGAAAAAGGTTACATTTTTGTCCTAATTTTTTATTCTTGCACCAAATTATTAGACCCCCACCCCAATTCCCAGAAAATGCATAATACCAAGTTTATATTAATATATTTAGACTATACATAATGTTTTCCTGTAGGCCAATGGAGATAGATATCTCACCACTTCAGATGATGCCTGTGGGTCACTTTAGATAGGTCCCTT
>CM026386.1:94876430-94917297 GCA_014843695.1 Archivesica marissinica
GCCTCTATTCTATGATAAATCCACTAACACTCCGCCTCTATTCTATGATAAAACTACTAACACTCCGCCTCTATTCTATGATAAAACTACTAACACTCAGCCTCTATTCTATGATAAAACTACTAACACTCAGCCTCTATTCTATGATAAAACTACTAACACTTCGCCTCTATTCTATGATAAATCCACTAACACTCCGCCTCTATTCTATGATAAAACTACTAACACTCCGCCTCTATTCTATGATAAAACTACTAACACTCCGCCTCTATTCTATGATAAAACTACTAACACTCCGCCTCTATTCTATGATAAAACACTAACACTCCGCCTCTATTCTATGATAAAACTACTAACACTCCGTCTATATTCTATGATAAAACTACTAACACTCCGTCTCTATTCTATGATAAAACTACTAACACTCCGCCTCTATTCTATGATAAACTACTAACACTCCGCCTCTATTCTATGATAAAACTACTAACACTCCGCCTCTATTCTATGATAAAACTACTAACACCCCGCCTCTATTCTATGATAAAACTACTAACACCCCGCCTCTATTCTATGATAAAACTACTAACACCCCGCCTCTATTCTATTCTAAGACTACTACCACTCCGCCTCTATTCTATGATAAAACTACTACCACCCCGCCTCTATTCTATGATAAAACTACTAACACCCGCCTCTATTCTATGATAAACTACTAACACCCCGCCTCTATTCTATGATAAAACTACTACCACTCCGCCTCTATTCTATGATAAAACTACTACCACTCCGCCTCTATTCTATGATAAAACTACTAACACCCCGCCTCTATTCTATGATAAAACTACTAACACCCCGCCTCTATTCTATGATAAAACTACTACCACTCCGCCTCTATTCTATGATAAATTCCACTAACACTTCGCCTCTATTCTATGATAAAACTACTACCACTCCGCCTCTATTCTATGATAAATCCACTAACACTTCGCCTCTATTCTATGATAAAACTACTAACACTCCACCTCTATTCTATGATAAAACTACTAACACTCCGCCTCTATTCTATGATAAAACTACTAACACTCCGCCTCTATTCTATGATAAAACTACTAACACTCCACCTCTATTCTATGATAAATCCACTAACACTTCGCCTCTATTCTATGATAAAACTACTACCACTCCGCCTCTATTCTATGATAAAACCACTAACACTCCGCCTCTATTCTATGATAAATCTACTAACACTTCGCCTCTATTCTATGATAAAACTACTAACACTCCGCCTCTATTCTATGATAAATCCACTAACACTTCGCCTCTATTCTATGATAAAACTACTACCACCCCGCCTCTATTCTATGATAAAACTACTAACACTCCGCCTCTATTCTAAGATAAAACTACTAACACTCCCCTTATTCTATGATAAAACTACTAACACTCCGCCTCTATTCTATGATAAATCCACTAACACTTCGCCTCTATTCTATGATAAAACTACTACCACTCCGCCTCTATTCTATGATAAATCCACTAACACTTCGCCTCTATTCTATGATAAAACTACTAACACTCCGCCTCTATTCTATGATAAAACTACTAACACTCCGCCTCTATTCTATGATAAAACTACTACCACTCCGCCTCTATTCTATGATAAAACCACTAACACTCCGCCTCTATTCTATGATAAATCCACTAACACTTCGCCTCTATTCTATGATAAAACTACTACCACTCCGCCTCTATTCTATGATAAAACTACTAACACTCCGCCTCTATTCTATGATAAATCCACTAACACTTCGCCTCTATTCTATGATAAAACTACTAACACTCCGCCTCTATTCTATGATAAAACTACTATCACTCCGCCTCTATTCTATGATAAAACTACTAACACTCCGCCTCTATTCTATGATAAAACTACTAACACTCCGCCTCTATTCTATGATAAACTACTAACCCCCGCCTCTATTCTAAGATAAAACTACTAACACTCCGCCTCTATTCTATGATAAAACTACTAACACTCCACCTCTATTCTATGATAAATCCACTACACTTCGCCTCTATTCTATGATAAAACTATACCACTCCACCTCTATTCTATGATACTACTAACACCCCGCCTCTATTCTATGATAAACTACTAACACCCGCCTCTATTCTATGATAAAACTACTAACACCCGCCTCTATTCTATGATAAAACCACTAACACTCCGCCTCTATTCTAAAACTACTAACACTCCGCCTCTATTCTATGATAAAACTACTAACACTCCGCCTCTATTCTATGATAAAACCACTAACACTCCACCTCTATTCTAAAACTACTAACACTCCGCCTCTATTCTATGATAAAACTACTACCACTCCGCCTCTATTCTATGATAAAACTACTACCACTCCGCCTCTATTCTATGATAAAACTACTAACACTTCGCCTCTATTCTATGATAAAACTACTAACACCCCGCCTCTATTCTATGATAAAACTACTACCACTCCGCCTCTATTCTATGATAAATCTACTAACACTTCGCCTCTATTCTATGATAAAACTACTACCACTTCGCCTCTATTCTAAAACCACTAACACTCCACCTCTATTCTACGATAAAACTACTAACACTCCGTCTCTATTTTATTTCAGTTAGGAACATTACCTGCCCCACCGGTTTAGGTAAGTTATATACATATATACAATAATTATGTCGATTGTGGTCTCTTAAAATGTTTTAATCTGGCAAACAAGAGAATAACAAAAATATGTGGATAATTCTCCGACCTTTACAACATCAATGCATTCAGCCAGTCGAAATATGTGGACCATTCTCCGACCGTTACAACATCAATACATCAAGCCAGTCAAAATATGTGGACCATTCTCCGACCTTTACAACATCAATGCATCAAGCCTGTCGAAATATGTGGACCATTCTCCGACCGTTACAACATCAATGCATCAGGCCTGTCGAAATATGTGGACCATTCTCCGACCTTTACAACATCAATACATCAAGCCAGTCAAAATATGTGGACCATTCTCCGACCGTTACAACATCAATGCATCAGGCCTGTCGAAATATGTGGATCATTCTCCGACCTTTACAACATCAATGAATCAAGCCAGTCAACATATTTGGACCATGCTCCGACCTTTACAACATCAATGAATCAAGCCAGTCAAAATATGTGGACCATTCTCCGACCTTTACAACATCAATGCATCAAGCCAGTCAAAATATGTGGACCATTCTCCGACCTTTACAACATCAATGCATCAAGCCAGTCAAAATATGTGGACCATTCTCCGACCTTTACAACATCAATGCATCAAGCCAGTCAAAATATGTGGACCATTCTCCGACCGTTACAACACAGGCACAACACACACGTGTCCCCCTATGATCATATAGTAAGCAATGTTTACAGTAACCATTACTTACTATATGACCATAGGGCAAACAATAATGTGTGGCTTGTGCCTGTGGCTCATCCCTGTCAGATAATTCAATTATAATGTTAATCTACGGTTACAAATTAAGAACATATTTCGTGTGTTTGTTTTGCTTTCTCATATAAATCCGGCTATGTCCGGCTATGTCGAATATATTCCTGAAACTGCAATTTCAGTAGAAACATATAATTATGAGAATTTAGATGGCAGTTTATATAAAATATTGACCTGTGGTGCGTTTAGTTATGGTCACCCGCCTCCCCCAACCCCTAGCAGTTCAGAACTACCTTTCTAGAAGCCCAACATACCTAGTATTTCACCATTGCACAGGATGTATCTACATTACTTCTTAGACATTGCTTCATAGACATCATTGCTTCTTAGACATTGCTTCATAGACATTACTTCTTAGACATCATTGCTTCTTAGACATTGCTTCATAGACATCATTGCTTCTTAGACATTACTTCTTAGACATTACTTCTTAGACATTGCTTCTTAGACATCATTGCTTCTTAGACATTACTTCTTAGACATTGCTTCTTAGACATCATTGCTTCTTAGACATTGCTTCTTATACATCATTGCTTCTTAGACATTGCTTCTTAGACATCATTGCTTCTTAAATATTGCTTCTTAGACATCATTGCTTCTTAGAAATTGCTTCATAGACATCATTGCTTCTTAGACATCATTGCTTCTTAGACATTGCTTCTTAGACATTGCTTCATAGACATTACTTCTTAGACATCATTGCTTCTTAGACATTGCTTCTTAGACATCATTGCTTCTTAGACATTGCTTCTTAGACATCATTGCTTCTTAGACATTGCTTCTTAGACATTGCTTCTTAGACATTGCTTCATAGACATTACTTCTTAGACATCATTGCTTCTTAGACATTGCTTCATATACATCATTGCTTCTTAGACATTGCTTCTTAGACATCATTGCCTCTTAGACATTGCTTCTTAGACATTGCTTCTTAGACATCATTGCTTCTTAGACATCATTGCTTCTTAGACATTGCTTCTTAGACATTACTTCTTAGACACCATTGCTTCTTAGACAGCATCGCTTCTTAGACATCATTGCTTCATCATTGCTTCTTAGACATCATTGCTTCATCATTGCTTCTTAGACATCATTGCTTCTTAGACATTGCTTCTTAGACATCATTGCTTCTTAGACATCATTACTTCTTAGACATCATTGCTTCTTAGACATTGATTCATAGACATCATTGCTTCTTAGATATTGCTTCTTAGACACCATTGCTTCTTAGACATTGCTTCTTAGACATCATTACTTCTTAGACATTGCTTCTTAGACATTACTTCTTAGACATTGCTTCTTAGACAGCATTGCTTCTTAGACATCATTGCTTCTTAGACATTGCTTCTTAGACATTACTTCTTAGACATTACTTCTTAGACATCATTACTTCTTAGACATTGCTTCTTAGACATTACTTCTTAGACATTGCTTCTTAGACAGCATTGCTTCTTAGACATCATTGCTTCTTAGACATTGCTTCTTAGTTGTTTATTGTAAACTTTATCTAAATAAAAACTATTAGAAAGTTCGTTAATTCGGATATGTTGTCGTATATCTAATCTATATAGTTTAATGTTCTTCTGTAATTTCAGCTCGTCCAACAACCACACCCATTACAACAGGTGTTTATTAATTATTTCAATGTTTATGTAACTCTGCCTTCATAAGTACAACACAAGCAGGTAATGGTTTAATTTCAGCTTTATTTATCACTCTCGTTGACACGGATGAAAGTGTATGCGGTCATTCGTGTGGGGGTAACCCGCAGTAAACACGTCGCCTGTCTGATTTGGCGACAACCATACCATCTCAAATACGTCCCGTCAGACTCAGAGGATCGAACCCGGGTTGCACTGGTGAGACGAAAGCGCGCTAACCACTACGAGAATCGGACAGCCAATGATTTAATCATATCCTATGTTAATCAGTTTGTACTAGAACGTTTATAGACACTGGCCGCAGTGTAGATAGAAATAATATTAGTTATGTTTAATGAACTGCGTCAAAGCACTATTAGTCTATTACAGTTTCTCTTATTAAGCGTGTATTTATCGACGACAATGTAGTACGATATCTGCAGACCTACACTAAATTGTATGTTGACAATTAGACCACCTCTACCGCCATCGACAATGACATCACCTCTACCGCTATCGACAATGACATCACCTCTACCGCCATCGACAATGACATCACCTCTACCGCTATCGGCAATGAGACCACACATACCGCCATCGACAATGACATCACCTCTACCGCTATCGACAATGAGACCACACATACCGCTATAGACAATGAGACCACACATACCGCTATCGACAATGAGACCACACATACCGCCATCGACAATGACATCACCTCTACCGCCATCGACAATGCGACCACACATACCGCTATCGACAATGAGACCACACATACCGCTATCGACAATGAGACAACCTCTACCGCTATCGACATGAGACAACCTCTACCGCCATCGACAATGAGACCACACATACCGCTATCGAAAAGGAGACCACACATACCGCCATTGACAATGAGACCACACATACCGCCATTGACAATGAGACCACACATACCGCTATCGACAATGAGGCAACCTCTACCGCTATCGACAATGAGACCACAATACCGCCATCGACAATGACATCACCTCTACCGCTATCGACAATGAGACCACACATACCGCCATTGACAATGAGACCACACATACCGCCATTGACAATGAGACCACACATACCGCTATCGACAATGAGGCAACCTCTACCGCTATCGACAATGAGACCACACATACCGCCATCGACAATGACATCACCTCTACCGCTATCGACAATGAGACCACACATACCGCTATCGACAATGAGACCACACATACCGCTATCGACAATGACATCACCTCTACCGCCATCGACAATGAGACCACACATACCGCTATCGACAATGAGACCACACATACCGCTATCGACAATGAGACCACACATACCGCTATCGACAATGAAACAACCTCTACCGCTATCGACAATGACAACCTCTACCGCCATCGACAATGAGACCACACATACCGCTATCGAAAAGGAGACCACACATACGCTATCGACAATGAGACCACACATACCGCCATCGACAATGACATCACCTCTACCGCTATCGACAATGAGACCACACATACCGCTATCGACAATGAGACCACACATACCGCTATCGACAATGACATCACCTCTACCGCTATCGACAATGAGACCACACATACCGCTATCGACAATGAGACCACACATACCGCTATCGACAATGACATCACCTCTACCGCTATCGACAATGAGACCACACATACCGCTATCGACAATGAGACCACACATACCGCCATCGACATGCGACACACATACCGCCATCGACAATGAGACACACATATCGCCATCGACATGAGACAACCTCTACCGCTATCGACAATGAGACAACATCTACCGCTATCGACAATGAGACAACCTCTACCGCTATCGACAATGAGACCACACATACCGCTATCGACAATGAGACAACCTCTACCGCTATCGACAATGAGACCACACATACCGCCATCGACAATGAGACCACACATACCGCTATCGACAATGAGACCACCTACTACCGCTATCGACAATGAGACCACACATACCGCCATCGACAAAGAGACAACCTCTACCGCTATCGACAATGAGACAACTCTCACTATCGACAATGAGACAACTCTACCGCTATCGACAATGACATCACCTCTACCACTATCGACAATGAGACCACACATACCGCTATCGACAATGAGACAACCTCTACCGCTATCGACAATGAGACAACCTCTACCGCTATCGACAATGAGACAACCTTACCGCTATCGACAATAAGACAACCTCTACCGTTATCGACAATGAGACAACCTCTACCGCTATCGACAATGAGACCACACATACCGCCATCGACAATGAGACAACCTCTACCACCATCGACAATGAGACAACCTCTACCGCTATCGACAATAAGACCACCTCTACTGCCATCGACAATGAATCAACCTCTAATGCCATCGACAATGAGACAACCAACCTCTATAGCTATCGACAACCTCTACCGCCATCCATCGACAATGAGATAACCAACCTCTACCGTCATCGACAACCTCTACTGCCATCGACAATGAGACAACCAACCTCTACCGTCATCGACAACCTCTACCGCCATCCATCGACAATGAGACAACCAACCTCTACCGTCATCGACAACCTCTACTTCCATCGACAATGAGACAACCAACCTCTACCGCCATCGACCTACTACCATCGACAATGAGACAACCAACCTCTACCGCCATCGACAACCTCTACCGCCATCGACAACGAGTCAGCCTCTATTGACATCGACAATAAGACAACCTCTACTGACATTGACAATAAGACAACCTCTACCGCCATCGATAATGAGACAACCACTACCGCCAACGACAATGAGACAACCACTACCGCCAACGACAATGAGTCAGCTTCTACTGACATTGACAATAAGACAACCTCTACCGCCATCGACAATGAGACAACCTCTACCGCTATCGACAATAAGACCACCTCTACTGCCATCGACAATGAATCAACCTCTAATGCCATCGACAATGAGACAACCAACCTCTATAGCTATCGACAACCTCTACCGCCATCCATCGACAATGAGACAACCAACCTCTACCGTCATCGACAACCTCTACTGCCATCGACAATGAGACAACCAACCTTACCGCATCGACAACCTCTACCGCCATCGACAATGAGACAACCAACCTCTACCGTCATCGACAACCTCTACTTCCATCGACAATGAGACAACCTCTAGTCGACTATCGACAATGAGACACCTCTACCGCCATCGACAACCTCTACCGCCATCGACAACGAGTCAGCCTCTATTGACATCGACAATAAGACAACCTCTACTGACATTGACAATAAGACAACCTCTACCGCCATCGATAATGAGACAACCACTACCGCCATCGACAATGAGACAACCACTACCGCCAACGACAATGAGTCAGCTTCTACTGACATTGACAATAAGACAACCTCTACCGCCATCAACAATGAGACAACCACTACCGCCATCGACAATAAGACAACCTCTACCGCCATCGACAATGAGACAACCACTACTGCCATCGACAATGAGTCAGCCTCTACTGACATCGACAATAAGACAACCTCTACCGCCATCGACAATGAGACAACCACTACCGCCAACGAAAATGAGTCAGCCTCTACTGACAACGCACTAAGACAACCTCTACCGCCATCGACAAAAGCTATTGTAAACGATGTTGTTTATTATATTGATAATAATGTATTCCTAAATATATCTAGATTTCAAACGAATATTATTTACTAGTATTTAAACGTTTCTCACCTTAGAGACATAGGCTTACATACAGCAGTTCTCCATACGTCTAGGAATCATTTACCTATCTTATTCAATGGATAAACATAATATCCACATATATATCTGGCAATGTTTTACCCTTAAAATGCTGAATCAATTGGAAGGAATGTGGAAACAACATAGATCCAGATCAGCCAATGCGCAACGTCGCGTCTGATCAGGATTTATGTTGTTTGCTATTCAACCAAGTGTTTTAGCTCCACTATCGGAATAGCAAACGACAAAGAGCTTGATCAGATGGCACTTTCTGTGCCGTCTGATCCGGCTCTAAGTATAATGCTGTTTTCCAGCATAGTAAGTGTTAAGTGAAACGGGGCGATGTATGTGATATTGGTAGTTGAGTCGAGAGGTATACATGTGATATTGGTAGTTGAGTCGAGAGGTATACATGTGATATTGGTAGTTGAGTCGAGAGGTATACATGTGATATTGGTAGTTGAGTCGAGAGGTATACATGTGATATTGGTAGTTGAGTCGAGAGGTATACATGTGATATTGGTAGTTGAGTCGAGAGGTATACATGTGATATTGGTAGTTGAGTCGAGAGGTATACATGTGATATTGGTAGTTAGGCGAGAGGTATACATGTGATATTGGTAGTTGAGTCGAGAGGTATACATGTGATATTGGTAGTTGAGTCGAGAGGTATACATGTGATATTGGTAGTTGAGTCGAGAGGTATACATGTGATATTGGTAGTTGAGTCGAGAGGTATACATGTGATATTGGTAGTTGAGTCGAGAGGTATACATGTGATATTGGTAGTTGAGTCGAGAGGTATACATGTGATATTGGTAGTTAGGCGAGAGGTATACATGTGATATTGGTAGTTGAGTCGAGAGGTATACATGTGATATTGGTAGTTGAGTCGAGAGGTATACATGTGATATTGGTAGTTAGGCGAGAGGTATACATGTGATATTGGTAGTTGAGTCGAGAGGTATGCATGTGATATTGGTAGTTGAGTCGAGAGGTATACATGTGATATTGGTAGTTGAGTCGAGAGGTATACATGTGATATTGGTAGTTGAGTCGAGAGGTATACATGTGATATTGGTAGTTGAGTCGAGAGGTATACATGTGATATTGGTAGTTGAGTCGAGAGGTATACATGTGATATTGGTAGTTGAGTCGAGAGGTATACATGTGATATTGGTAGTTGAGTCGAGAGGTATACATGTGATATTGGTAGTGGAGTCGAGAGGTATACATGTGATATTGGTAGTTGAGTCGAGAGGTATACATGTGATATTGGTAGTTAGGCGAGAGGTATACATGTGATATTGGTAGTTGAGTCGAGAGGTATACATGTGATATTGGTAGTTGAGTCGAGAGGTATACATGTGATATTGGTAGTGGAGTCGAGAGGTATACATGTGATATTGGTAGTTAGGCGAGAGGTATACATGTGATATTGGTAGTGGTGAGAGGTATACATGTGATATTGGTAGTAGGCGAGAGGTATACATGTGATATTGGTAGTTAGGCGAGAGGTATACATGTGATATTGGTAGTTAGGCGAGAGGTATACATGTGATATTGGTAGTTAGGCGAGAGGTATACATGTGATATTGGTAGTTGAGTCGAGAGGTATACATGTGATATTGGTAGTTGAGTCGAGAGGTATACATGTGATATTGGTAGTTGATCGAGAGGTATACATGTGATATTGGTAGTTAGGCGAGAGGTATACATGTGATATTGGTAGTTGAGTCGAGAGGTATACATGTGATATTGGTAGTTGAGTCGAGAGGTATACATGTGATATTGGTAGTTGAGTCGAGAGGTATACATGTGATATTGGTAGTTGAGTCGAGAGGTATACATGTGATATTGGTAGTTGAGTCGAGAGGTATACATGTGATATTGGTAGTTAGCGTGAGGTATGCATGTGATATTGGTAGTTGAGTCGAGAGGTATACATGTGATATTGGTAGTTAGGCGAGAGGTATACATGTGATATTGGTAGTTAGGCGTGAGGTATGCATGTGATATTGGTAGTTGAGTCGAGAGGTATACATGTGATATTGGTAGTTGAGTCGAGAGGTATACATGTGATATTGGTAGTGACGTCGAGAGGTATGCATGTGATATTGGTAGTGGCGTCGAGAGATATACATGTGATATTGGTAGTTAGGCGAGAGGTATACATGTGATATTGGTAGTGGCGTCGAGAGATATACATGTGATATTGGTAGTGGCGTCGAGAGGTATACATGTGATATTGGTAGTGACGTCGAGAGGTATGCATGTGATATTGGTAGTGGCGTCGAGAGGTATACATGTGATATTGGTAGTTGAGTCGAGAGGTATACATGTGATATTGGTAGTTGAGTCGAGAGGTATACATGTGATATTGGTAGTTGAGTCGAGAGATATACATGTGATATTGGTAGTGGCGTCGAGAGGTATACATGTGATATTGGTAGTGGCGTCGAGAGGTATACATGTGATATTGGTAGTTGAGTCGAGAGATATACATGTGATATTGGTAGTGGCGTCGAGAGGTATACATGTGATATTGGTAGTGGCGTCGAGAGGTATACATGATTGGTAGTTGAGTCGAGAGGTATACATGTGATATTGGTAGTTGAGTCGAGAGGTATACATGTGATATTGGTAGTGGCGTCGAGAGGTATACATGTGATATTGGTAGTTGAGTCGAGAGGTATACATGTGATATTGGTAGTTGAGTCGAGAGATATACATGTGATATTGGTAGTGGCGTCGAGAGTATACATGTGATATTGGTAGTGCGTCGAGAGGTATACATGTGATATTGGTAGTGGCGTCGAGAGGTATACATGTGATATTGGTAGTTGAGTCGAGAGGTATATATGTGATATTGGTAGTGGCGTCGAATCGAGTTAAAGGTGTGATACCCATATATTCATATATACAGTTCAATTCTATAGTCCTTATCTACTACACTATAGTAGAACTACATATATTGTTTGTGGTCCTTATCTACTACACTATAGTAGAACTACATATATTGTTTGTGGTCCTTATCTACTACACTATAGTAGAACTACATATATTGTTTGTGGTCCTTATCTACTACACTATAGTAGAACTACATATATTGTTTGTGGTCCTTATCTACTACACTATAGTAGAACTACATATATTGTTTGTGGTCCTTATCTACAACACTATAGTAGAACTACATATATTGTTTGTGGTCCTTATCTACTACACTATAGTAGAACTATATATATTGTTTGTGGTCCTTATCTACTACACTATAGTAGAACTACATATATTGTTTGTGGTCCTTATCTACTACACTATAGTAGAACTACATATATTGTGTGTGGTCCTTATCTACTACACTATAGTAGAACTATATATATAGTTTGTGGTCCTTGTATACTACACTATAGTAGAACTATATATATAGTTTGTGGTCCTTGTATACTACACTATAGTAGAACTACATATATTGTTTGTGGTCCTTATCTACTACACTATAGTAGAACTACATATATTGTTTGTGGTCCTTATCTACTACACTATAGTAGAACTACATATATTGTTTGTGGTCCTTATCTACTACACTATAGTAGAACTACATATATTGTTTGTGGTCCTTATCTACTACACTATAGTAGAACTACATATATTGTTTGTGGTCCTTATCTACTACACTATAGTAGAACTATATATATTGTTTGTGGTCCTTATCTACTACACTATAGTAGAACTACATATATTGTTTGTGGTCCTTATCTACTACACTATAGTAGAACTACATATATGGTGTGTGGTCCTTATCTACAACACTATAGTAGAACTATATATATATGGTGTGTGGTCCTTATCTACTACACTATAGTAGAACTACATATATTGTTTGTGGTCCTTGTCTACTACACTATAGTAGAACTACATATATTGTGTGTGGTCCTTGTCTACTACACTATAGTAGAACTACATATATTGTGTGTGGTCCTTGTCTACTACACTATAGTAGAACTACATATATTGTTTGTGGTCCTTATCTACTACACTATAGTAGAACTATATATATTGTTTGTGGTCCTTATCTACTACACTACAGTAGAACTACATATATTGTTAGACAATACTAACTCGGACACATATGATTTTCCAGTAAAACAAACAACAATCCTGAACTCTACTACAAAGCTAACAACAACATCACCAAGAACAACAACAACACTGTCTACAATACTGACAAGACCAATAACAACAACAACAACAACAACAACACAGTCAACAACACTAAGCACGACGCCCAAACCAACAACAACAACACAGTCAACAACACTAAGCACGACGCCCAAACCAACAACAACAACACAGTCAACAACACTAAGCACGACGCACAAACCAACAACAACAGAGTCAACAACACTAGCAGGCCAACAAAAACAACACACAGCAACAACAAGCACGACGCCCAAACCAACAACAACAACACAGTCAACAACACTAGCACGACGCCCAAACCAACAACAACAACACAGACAACAACACTAAGCACGCGCCCAAACACAAACCAACACAACAACACAGTCAACAACACTAAGCACGACGCCAAACCAACAACAACACAGTCACAACACTAAGCACGACGCACCAAAACAAAAAACAAACAAAACAACAAAACACAGTCAACAACATGACGACGCCACCAACAACAACAACACAGCAACAACACTAGCGACGCCAACAACAACAAACGTACAACACTAGCACGACGCCACAACAACCAACAACACACAGTCAACAACACTAAGCACGACGCCAAACCAACAACAACACAGTCAACAACACTAAGCACGACGCACAACCAACAACAACAAGTCAACAACACTAAGCACGACGCACAAACCAACACAACAACAACAACAACAACAACAACACAGTCAACAACACTAAGCACGACGCCCAAACCAACAACAACAACAACCAGTCAACAACACTAAGCACGACGCCCATCCAACACAACAACAACACAGTCAACAACACTAAGCACGACGCCCAAACCAACAACAACAACAACACAGTCAACAACACTAAGCACGACGCCCAAACCAACAACAACAACAACAACATGTTGGGGTTGGGAGTCAACAACACTAAGCACGACGCCCAAACCAACAACAACAACAACACAGTCAACAACACTAAGCACGACGCCCAAACCACAACAACAAAACAACACAGTCAACAACACTAAGCACGACGCCCAAACCAACAACAACAACACAGTCAACAACACTAAGCACGACGCCCAAACCAACAACAACAACAGTCAACAACACTAAGCACGACGCACACACAACAACAACACAACAACACACAGTCAACAACACTAAGCACGACGCCAAACCAACAACAACAACAACAACAACAACACAACCAGCAACAACACTAAGCACGACGCAAACCAACAACAACAACACAACAACAACACTAAGCACGACGCCCAAACCAACAACAACAAACAGTCAACAACACTAAGCACGACGCCCAAACCAACAACAACACAACACAGCAACAACACTAAGCACGACGCCCAAACCAACAACAACACAACACAGCAACAACACTAAGCACGACGCACAAACCAACAACAACAACAACACAGTCAACAACACTAAGCACGACGCCCAAACCAACAACAACAACAACAACAACACAACAACAACACAGTCAACAACACTAAGCACGACGCCCAAACCAACAACAACAACAACACAGTCAACAACACTAAGCACGACGCACAAACCAACAACAACAACACAGACAACAACACTAAGCACGACGCACAAACCAACAACAACAACACAAGTCACAACACTAAGCACGACGTCCAAACCAACAACAACAACAACACAGTCAACAACACTAAGCACGACGCCCAAACCAACAACAACAACACAGACAACAACACTAAGCACGACGTCCAAACCAACAACAACAACAACACAGTCAACAACACTAAGCACAACGCCCAAACCAACAACAACAACACAGTCAACAACACTAAGCACGACGTCCAAACCAACAACAACAACACTAAGCACGACGCCCAAGCCAACACCATCAACCACAGGAACAACAACAAAAATAGTATCGACGACCCCTCCTCCGAAAACGATACCACCAATCACAAGTACGATCGTCAATTTATATTTAGCAACATTTCTAAGTCGGTGCATGTACGAATCAAATGAACTATGTTACAATCTATTACTGTATTGTTTTCTTCCACACACAAGTGATTCTGCAAATATCAATAATTATACAGTTTATAGTTACTACATTAATTCACGGGGTAGTGAAGTTGGCATGTGTTGGCAGGTGGCTCCACTGATTCTACAACTCGGCTTAATGAGGAAAACGTTGTGTTTTGTAATAATTTTGTATTCGTCTACAAGTCATGACATTATGAAAACTAAATGTTTTGCGATAATTAAAACAAATATATTTTTTCAGACTTGTCTAGTTTTGAGTTTGTCAATTATGTTCATGCATATATTTGGCTTAGTAGTTTTCTACATATTACGCACGTGTGTTATTGTGATATTGATATACCATGTATATGTTGTTATTTGCAGCGACGTGTGCTGTATGTAGCGGTCCAAAGAGTTTATGCAAGCAAGTGTTTAAGCTCACTCAATGCACACCACCTAACAACTACTGTATCAACAGTGTCATTAACAACAAAGATGGGACCACCGATATCAATAGAGCGTGAGATATTATTGCTAATATACATGATTGCATTCTGTGTTATTCCTTACAACAGGCTAACATTATAGACTGTCGTTCATTATAACAGATTAACAATATCGACTATCACATTATGTGTTGTTCCTTATAACAGGGTAACATTATCGACTATCACATTTTGTGTTGTTCCTTATAACAGGGTAACATTATCGACTCTCACATTCTGTGTTGTTCCTTATAAAAGGTTAACATTATCGACTATCATATTCTGTGTTGTTCCTTATAACAGGTTCACATTATCGACTATCACATTCTGTGTCATTCCTTATAAAAGGTTAACTTATCGACTATCACATTCTGTGTTGTTCCTTACAACATGTTCACTTTATCGACTATCACATTCTGTGTTGTTCCTTATAACAGGGTAACATTATCGACTATCACATTCTGTGTTGTTTCTTACAACAGGTTCACTTTATCGACTATCACATTCTGTGTTGTTCCTTATAACAGGTTAACATTATCGACTATCACATTCTGTGTTGTTCCTTATAAAAGGTTAACATTATTGACTATCATATTCTGTGTTGTTCCTTATAACAGGGTAATATTATCGACTATCACATTCTGTGTTGTTCCTTATAACAGGTTAACATTATCGACTATCACATTCTGTGTTGTTCCTTATAACAGGTTCACATTATCGACTATCACATTCTGTGTTGTTCCTTATAACAGGTTCACATTATCGACTATCACATTCTGTGTTGTTCCTTATAACAGGTTAACATTATCGACTATCACATTCTGTGTTGTTCCTTATAACAGGTTCACTTATCGACTATCACATTCTGTGTTGTTCCTTATAACAGGGTAACATTATCGACTATCACATTCTGTGTTGTTCCTTATAACAGGTTAACATTATCGACTATCACATTCTGTGTTGTTCCTTATAACAGGTTAACATTATCGACTATCACATTCTGTGTTGTTCCTTATAACAGGTTAACATTATCGACTATCACATTCTGTGTTGTTCCTTATAACAGGTTAACATTATCGACTATCACATTCTGTGTTGTTCCTTATAACAGGTTCACATTATCGACTATCACATTCTGTGTTATTCCTTATAACAGGTTAACATTATTGACTATCATATTCTGTGTTGTTCCTTATAACAGGTTAACATTATCGACTATCACATTCTGTGTCATTCCTTATATCAGGTTAACATTATTAAGTGTCATTCCTTATAACAGGTTATCATTATCGACTATCACATTCTGTGACGTTCCTTACAACAGGTTAACATTATCGACTATCACATTCTGTGTCATTCCTTATAACAGGTTAACATTATCGACTATCACATTCTGTGTCATTCCTTACAACAGGTTAACATTATCGACTATCACATTCTGTGTCATTCCTTATAACAGGTTAACATTATCGACTATCACATTCTGTGTCATTCCTTATAACAGGTTAACATTATCGACTATCACATTCTGTGTCATTCCTTACAACAGGTTCACCAAGCTATGATATTCCAGTCATTTAATGGTTATATAATGGCTGGAACTTGCTACATCTTATGTTTAAGTTATGTTTATTTTCAATCAGGTTACACGTAATATGGTCGTTGCACAAATGAAGCTTACTTGTGTGTTAGCAATGATTTTACATTTGTATTGTTTTTGATGAGCAATGCTATAACATTGGAAGTCGTGATGGCGCAGTGGATGCGCGTTCGCTTCAGGTGCGAAAGGTCCGGAGTTCGAGACCCGCTGGCGCCTTTACGATTGTGCCCTTAGGCAAGGCATTTAATTTCCATGTTGCCTTTTCTCTCTCCCTCGTGGCGATGGATTCCATCAGGAATGGGGTCTCGATGGTGATTAATAATATAAGTTGTAAGAACTTGTTTCGCAATCGAGCTAAAATAAATTTGTATAAAATATATCATTGGGGACAGTATACGACGTGCTGAATAGAACATTAGATACACTGGCTTAAGCGGGGTTGCGTGCTAATAAAAACAATTAATGTGATTTAAATAATGTTTATAGTAGCAACACCATGATAATAATGTTAAAACAACTTGTGGCCCGACAAGTTTGCTAACAATTGTATGAAATCTGAATGTATATAAACATTGCTGGGCATTTTGTCTTAGGCCCCCTATATAAAAATCTGCAATACCAAATTGTTTAGTGAGTGATATCAAACGTGACATCATTTTACTAGAATGTTTGTAGATTTGTGACGTCAAACAACACCAACTATTTTTGCGCCTTTTAGATATTTTGGTCATGTTCGAATTGAAACAATATTTGTTATGTTATATTTATATTTCGGGGCTATTATCGCCGGCGGGTAGTTTACCTAACAACACCTTTCCTGGGCAGGCTCCAGCGGTTAACCACACACTATTTGTAGTTGGCCTTTTCATTGGCGAATAACACATGTTTGTCGCTCTGTTTACAGGAGAAAGTACATTTCATATTAATAAATTGAAGAACAGATTTTACGATATTGGTTGTTATATTGGTCATATAAAGTAATGTACGACCTTGCTTGATGTTTTATTACCTCCCTTGGCAGATAAAGTCCGATTTATCCCTAAATTTATAGCGGTCTTTTCAGTTGGAATCCTTTGTTTTTACAGTTGTTCCCTAACCAGATGTTGCGTTATAAATGTGACTTTATCCAAATCATGTTAGTTAATTGATAAACAAAATGTACGGATATTTTATCTATTGAATATACTGTATGATATATGTCATCTGAAAATTGATAGCATGGTGTGCACAAGAAACAACGATAAAAACAACTTAAGAGGACCTACATACTTTTAGCGAGTATTCAGGGGCAGTAACTGACCGATGTCTCTCATTAAGCTATGTTTTAGACCGACTACCTACGCAACGATAATAATGATGTTTAATAAATATAGACAATTCTTATTGCAGTTGTGGAAATTTTGACACATGTTATCGGGAATGGTTCCAGGGTTCATCGGACAACGATAAATGCCGTAAGTTCGATGAGAACAACGAACAACGTCTGGACTTCCAGTGTACGTTCTGTTGTACAAGTGATAATTGTAATATACCCATTCGTCCAGTTGACAGTACCCTCTACAGACCTGTGTAATACACCCAGTGGACACTTTGTGGCACAATATGGCCATTGTATTCCTATACCTATGAAATTAAATACAATTAAATTGTCATATTCAGAATGTTGTTATGTATTTTTGCATCAAATTATATTGTCTTTAATTGTATGTTATGTTTAGTTTTGGGGTTTAAAGTCGCACCAACACCTAATGCCATTTGACGCCTCTCCAGCAATTGTTGGTGGGGGAAGTCCCCCGGTGCCCCTCCAGTTGACGCCTCTCCAGCTATTGTTGGTGGGGGAAGTCCCCCGGTGCCCCTCCAGTTGACGCCTCTCCAGCTAGTGTTGGTGGGGGAAGTCCCCCGGTGCCCCTCCATTTGACGCCTCTCCAGCTAGTGTTGGTGGGGGAAGTCCCCCGGTGCCCCTCCATCTGACGCCTCTCCAAGTGTTGGTGGGGGAAGTCCCCCGGTGCCCCTCCATCTGACGCCTCTCCAGCTAGTGTTGCTGGGGGAAGTCCCGGTGCCCCTCCATCTGACTCTCCAGCTAGTGTTGGTGGGGGAAGTCCCCGGTGCCCCTCCATTTGACGCCTCTCCAGCTAGTGTGGTGGGGGAAGTCCCCCGGTGCCCCTCCATTTGACGCCTCTCCAGCTAGTGTTGGTGGGGGAAGTCCCCCGGTGCCCCTCCATCTGACGCCTCTCCAGCTAGTGTTGGTGGGGGAAGTCCCCCGGTGCCCCTCCATCTGACGCCTCTCCAGCAATTGTTGGTGGGGGAAGTCCCCCGGTGCCCCTCCATTTGACGCCTCTCCAGCTATTGTTGGTGGGGGAAGTCCCCCGGTGCCCCTCCAAGCAGTAATTCCGACATGCATGGGTAGAATCACCGACCTTCCACGAGACAGCTGGCTAGCATCCTCACATGAAATCATTCACCACCCTCAGTGAGTTTCGAACTTTCAGCGACAAGTCCTTGTCAGCAGTAACATAATGAGTAACACTTCCTTCCCCACGGTCGTGCTAACCTATACAAGCCCATGGAAATTCTCATTATTTCTACACGGCACATCTTTGTCACCGCTTCCAACTCGTTATATGCGTATTCTCTGACCAATCAGTTAGTCACAATTAAAACATAACATTGTATACCCTTATAAACACATGCTTCAAGGGCTCAAATTCAAACAAAATATTTCCTTCGTTAATATGTATGTTGGGTATTTACAAGTTCATTGTATATCACATGGCTCTGTCTCTTAATAGTTCAGGCTGGTGATGTTCATCTGAACCCGGGCCCATCGTCAACGAGTTCTACCAGTGCATCATCTATCAGTTCCACCTTGTCTAACACACATCTATCATTTCCACCATGTCTAACACACATATATCAGTTCCACCATGTCTAAGACACATCTATCAGTTCCACCATGTCTAACACACATCTATCGGTTCCACCATGTCTAACACACATCTATCAGTTCCACCTTCCACCATGTCTAACACACATTACAGTTCACCATGTCTAACACACATCTATCAGTTCCACCATGTCTAACACACATCTATCGGTTCCACCATGTCTAACACACATCTATCGGTTCAACCATGTCGACACACATCTATCAGTTCCACCATGTCTAACACACATCTATCGGTTCCACCATGTCTAACACACATCTATCAGTTCAACCATGTCTAACACACATCTATCAGTTCCACCATGTCGAACACACATCTATCAGTTCCACCATGTCTAACACACATCTATCGGTTCCACCATGTCTAACACACATCTATCGGTTCCACCATGTCTAACACACATCTATCAGTTCAACCATGTCTAACACACATCTATCAGTTCCGCCATGTCTAACACACTCAGAACTAATAACTGGCACCAGGTACCTTTCATTCTATAACGTACAAAGCCTCGTGAACAAGATTGATGTTCTTGGAACTGAGTACGGTATTTTCGATGTCCTTGCATTCACTGAAACATGGTTAAATCCGAACATCCCTTATGACATCGAACTTCCAGGCTTTCATATTCCAGAAAGAAAGGACAGATCTGAAAACGGCTGCAGTTGTGTTATTGTGTACTTGAAGGAATCTTTACATTACAAAAGAAGGTTTGACCTCGAACCAAGAAACTTGGAATGCATCTGGATCGAATTAATGCCTTCCCATTCCAAACATATCCTGTTTGCTGTTTTCTACTGTCCCCCAAACACAGTCGCCAATCTCACAAATCTAATCGAAGACTCAATAAGTTTGGCTCTAGATTCAGGTATATCGGATATAATCGTCACTAGTGACTTTAACTTTAATGAAACAACCATGTACACGAGTCGCAAGCTCCACTCTATCTGTTAGCAATTTAGCTTAGAACAACTAATTGCTGAACCAGCTCACTTCACAGAGACCTCATCTGCTATACTGGACCTCTTTCTGGTATCTTGTAGCCACAAAGTAATAACTTCTGGTGTAGGGGAACCTATTTTAGACCAGAACCAACGCTTTCATTGCCATATATTTGCTCTATTTACGTTCTCCAAAGCGCACGTCGTCTTTTAAAGGGTTAGTATGGCTATATGAACGAGGAGATTACACCTTACTTAGACGTAAGATCAGTGAAACTAACTGGGACCTGTTCAAGAACGATGACATTAACACATACACATCCTCCTTTACAAATAAACTCCTAGAGCTTTCCAAGGAATGCATTCCAACAAGAAATATTACCGTAAAACCAAAAGATGCTCAATGGATTTCAACGCATATAAAGAAACAAATTCAAAAACGCAAGAAATACTACCAAAAAGCTAAACGCTCTCAGAACCCTATTCACTGGAACAAATTCAGAACAATCCTAAATGAAATAGTCTCACTTATCCGCTCTGCTAAACTAAACCATTATCTTAAATTGGCTGACTCTCTAATTCTGCAACTACCACGCCAAAAGACTGGTGGAAACTTATCAAAGCATTCATTTCTCCTTCTAATAAACAAGTCATCCCTCCACTTATAGACCCGGTCACACTTGAACTTGTCCTTGATTCTAAGTCGTAGTCTCATCTCTTGAATGACTTCTTGTGTAGACAGTCTTCGCTAATCAACCACAATAAGGACATTCCTGACAATAATTTTCAAGTACATATAAATAAACTAGACTCCATTTCGATTACCCTGCAAGACGTCGACGATGCTTTGGGATCTCTTAAAATCAACAAAGCACCAGGACCAGATGGAGTTAGCAACAGAATCCTGCGTGAAACTGCACCAGCGATTAAATTTCCACTTTGTTCTCTGTTCAACCATTCACTACAGCTCAGTAAGGTATCACATTCTTGGAAAGATGCTAATGTCTGTGCTATCTTTAAAAAAGGTGACCCATCTTTACCTAACAACTACCGCCCGATTTCTTTGCTCTGTTGTATAGAGAAGGTATTTGAGCGTATTATATTTAAGTATCTTATCAACTTTCTTAGTGATAATAATTTCCTCTCTCCCCTACAAGCTGTGTTCAGACCAAGAGAATCATCATCGAATCAGCTCATCTACCTGTACAATACATTCTGTAAAGCACTCGCTGATGGACTTGAAGTAAGAACTGTATTATATGATATTAGTACGGCCTTTGATAAAGTGTGGCATAAAGGTCTCCTTTTCAAGTTAATAAATGCTGGACTGGATGGCTGTTTATTTACCTGGTTTTCTGACCATCTCTCTAACAGACGACAATCTGCTATTCTACCGGGTACTCAATCTAATTGGTCAACAGTAAATGCAGGAGTTTCCCAAGGATCTATTCTTGGCCCACTCGTATTCCTAGTGTTTATCAACGACATTGTCGACATGGGTTCTCAAGTAGCCTACATATATTTGCTGACGACACCAGTTTACATATAATTGTTGATCATCCTATTTCTGCTGCAGAAACTCTACACTCCGACATTGAAAATATATCAAATTGGGCTGACAAATGGTTAGTTACGTTTAATCCGTCCAAATCAGAAACGATGACAATTTCACGTAAAACTCATATTAACACTTTCATCCACCTCTATTTATGTACGATCAACCTATTACACTAGTCAATGTCACAATCATCTTGGTGTCCACTTGTCCGATGATTGCTCCTGGCATTCTCATATAAACTCAATCAAAGAGCTGCCTGGAAAAGAATACACATCATGCGAAAACTCAAGTTCCAACTAGATAGAAGATCTCTATAAGTAATATATGTATGCTTCATTAGACCTCTTGAATACACGGACGTTGTTTATGTCAACTGCAAACACTATAAGAAATCGGAACTCGACAAAATTCAGCATGAAGCTTCCCGTATTGTTTCTGGAGCTAACAAACTTGTATTACTTAACGAACTCTATAGAGAAGTTCCATGGAAATCCCTTGAACGTCGAAGACACAGCCATAAACTAAGTATGCTCTACAAGATGAAGAACGGCCTAACTCCTGATTATCTTTCTTGTCTAGTCCCACCTACTGTAGGAGAAACTTCTAGGTATAATTTGCGCAATGTCGATGATATCCAAACGCAAGAACATCTCTATACAACAATGCTTTTCTGCCATCGGCTCTGAGAGACTGGAACAAACTATCAAATGTACTACAAAATTCACCATCCCTTTCCTCATTCAAATCGCAACTAAAGAGTGACGTCACAAAATGCCCAACATATTTTTACTTAGGTGACCGCAAATGGCAAGTCTATCATGCTCGACTCCGTACTAATTGTAGCTCATTAAACCAGCATTTGTTCACCAAAAACATTTCTCCATCACCCCTCTGTCAATGTGCTCTTCCTGAGAGTAATCATCATTTCTTCTTTGAATGTATCTACCACAATGACATCAGAGTTCGCCTCTTAGCAACTAATTCTAAATATTGTACCATAACACTATACACTCTATTACACGGAGACCGGAACATTAGCGATGATCCCAACGCACACATAATTGAAGCAGTCCAAAACTACATCCGGGAAAGCAGACGATATTCATGAGGATCTGTTCACTAAATGTAGCAAGCTTGCTTCTCCCATTGAACTATCCGAATGAATACATCATGTTCCTCCATCTTCTATCCTTTCCCCTATCTTCTGAGTCAATCTTAATTGCAACTTACTAATTTAATTACTATGTATATTTCTATCACCTTAATAATCTCGTTATATTATTGAGATTATAGTTTACAGTTCATGGTTAATATATACTTATGTGTGTGTTTTACGTTTATTTATCGTCGCTACTGGTTGCCCATATAAGCGCCGCCTCCTGAAGAGATTAGTTATTTTAGATTTTGGAGGATAGTGCATGATACAGATAGAGACCAATTCCAGAATCTCCTCTGGTTCTTTTACGTGCATGGTGTAAAGCACCGACACGAGACCTCGGTTTAACGTCCCATCTGAAAGACTTAATTTTATTAGGGTCAGACGGGGGGTCGAACCCGAGATCCCTGGATTACCAGTCCAGTGTGTTACCACTAGACTACAGATCCGTCTGTATATATACTTATCTTTTCAAATTGTAATTAATAGTTCAGATACGATTAAAACGCTGTCATACTGTAATTACAATATGCATCTAATTATAGCAGAAGACCTCTATAAGCTATAGCTTTCGGTTCTAATCATTTTTAATACATGTATGTAAATATTTGTGTAAATAGTACATTTGTATATGTCATATCATTGTTTGAAATAAACTATGTTTAATCTAAGAGGCAAGTGATTTTAAATCAACGACCGTAACCACTCGGGGCCCCTTATGTTATGTGATCTGTTTCACAACACTCATAGCTCGGACAGATCGTAGGACGGCTGTATAGATCAATATGATTGGTTCTTAAAATAACCTTCCAATAGCAGGCTTTGTTACCATGTTAGTTATGATTCAGTTTGTCTAAACTGGCAAGCTATGCTTCCTTTTGCCTAAACTGGCAAGCTATGCTTCCTTTTGCCTAAACTGGCAAGTTATGCTTCCTTTTTGCCCAAAATGATAAGTTATGTTTCCTTTTTGCCCAAAATGGTAAGTTAAGTTTGCCTAAAATAGTAAGTTATGCTTCCTTTTTGCCCAAAATGATAAGTTATGTTTCCTTTTTGCCCAAAATGGTAAGTTATGTTTGCCTAAAATAGCAAGTTATGCTTCCTTTTTGTCCAAAATGATAAGTTATGTTTCCTTTTTGCCCAAAATGGTAAGTTATGTTTGCCTAAAATAGCAAGTTATGCTTCCTTTTTGCCCAAAATGATAAGTTATGTTTGCCTAAAATAGCAAGTTATGCTTCCTTTTTGCCCAAAATGATAAGTTATGTTTCCTTTTGTCTAAAATGCTTCATTTTGCCTAAAATGGCAAATTATGCTTCCCTTTTGTCTGAAATGGCAAATTAGGCTTTCCATGTGGCTCAGTTTGTGTTCTTAATTTTATTGTATGTTGTATTATCGACATTTTGATAGCATTTTCATAATGAAAAGTGATTAAAGAAAGTTGCCACCTGTTTACAAGACTGAACCTGCACTAAGTGGAACATAGACCAAAGAAAGTTGCCACCAGTTTACAAGACTGAACCTGCATCTAAGTGGAATATAGACCAAAGAAAGTTGCCACCAGTTTACAAGACTGAACCTGCTCTAAGTGGAACATAGACCAAAGAAAGTTGCCACCAGTTTACAAGACTGAACCTGCACTAAGTGTAACATAGACCAAAGAAAGTTGCCACCAGTTTACAAGACTGAACCTGCACTAAGTGTAACATAGACCAAAGAAAGTTGTCACCAGTTTACAAGACTGAACCTGCACTAAGTGTAACATAGACCAAAGAAAGTTGCCACCTGTTTACAAGACTGAACCTGCACTAAGTGTAACATAGACCAAAGAAAGTTGCCACCAGTTTACAAGACTGAACCTGCATCTAAGTGGAACATAGACCAAAGAAAGTTGCCACCAGTTTACAAGACTGAACCTGCACTAAGTGGAACATAGACCAAAGAAAGTTGCCACCTGTTTACAAGACTGAACCTGCATCTAAGTGGAACATAGACCAAAGAAAGTTGCCACCAATTTACAAGACTGAACCTGCACTAAGTGGAACATAGACCAAACAAAGTTGCCACCAGTTTACAAGACTGAACCTGCACTAAGTGTAACATAGACCAAAGAAAGTTGCCACCAGTTTACAAGACTGAACCTGCATCTAAGTGGAATATAGACCAAAGAAAGTTGCCACCAGTTTACAAGACTGAACCTGCTCTAAGTGGAACATAGACCAAAGAAAGTTGCCACCAGTTTACAAGACTGAACCTGCACTAAGTGTAACATAGACCAAAGAAAGTTGCCACCAGTTTACAAGACTGAACCTGCACTAAGTGTAACATAGACCAAAGAAAGTTGCACCAGTTACAAGACTGAATGCACTAAGTGTAACATAGACCAAAGAAGTTGCCACGTTACAGAAACTGCACTAAGTGTAACAAAGAAAGTTGCCACCAGTTTACAAGACTGAACCTGCACTAAGTGGAACATAGACCAAAGAAAGTTGCCACCAGTTTACAAGACTGAACCTGCACTAAGGGAACATAGACCAAAGAAAGTTGCCACTGTTTACAAGACTGAACCTGCACTAAGTGGAACATAGACCAAAGAAAGTTGCCACCAGTTTACAAGACTGAACCTGCACTAAGTGGAACATAGACCAACAAAGTTGCCACAGTTTACAAGACTGACCTGCACTAAGTGTAACATAGGGTTGTGTGTGACCAAAGAAAGTTGCCACCAGTTTACAAGACTGAACCTGCACTAAGTGTAACATAGACCAAAGAAAGTTGCCACCAGTTTACAAGACTGAACATGCACTAAGTGTAACATAGACCAAAGAAAGTTGCCACCAGTTTACAAGACTGAACCTGCACTAAGTGTAACATAGACCAAACAAAGTTGCCACCTGTTTACAAGACTGAACCTGCATCTAAGTGGAACATAGACCAAAGAAAGTTGCCACCAGTTTACAAGACTGAACCTGCACTAAGTGGAACATAGACCAAACAAAGTTGCCACCTGTTTACAAGACTGAACCTGCATCTAAGTGTAACATAGACCAAACAAAGTTGCCACCAGTTTACAAGACTGAACCTGCATCTAAGTGGAACATAGACCATCACCTTCCTGTTTAGAAAAACGAAATTCCACCGTATACAAGTGTCGTGATTTTTATGACAGCAATTTTAATATAACATGCTAGTGATTTACGTTAATTTCATTACTATTACAATTTGCTATGGAGGTACAGAGGAAGTCTAATGTAACAAGAGTATCTTTTTTATATATAAATTTATCGTCAATATCAGTTGCCCATACCAGCAATACCTTCTGAAGAGATCCATCGTTTTAGATTTTGGAGTATAGTGCAATGATAGACCGATGAACAATTCAAGTCTCCTCTGGGTTTTTTAAGTGCACAGTGTAGACCTCGGCTTAAAGTGTCATCCAAAAAATTAAGATACGAGTCATTTTATTAGCGGATGATGGAACCTATGCGACATAAGGGATTATCCCAGTCAAGATTATATAGTGTCCTAATACATTATAAATGGCTTACGCTGGATGTCTTCATTGGAACACTTCCATCGAACTAAAGGCAACAATCTCAACCCGTGTAGAGTTTATTTCCATACAAGATATTCAAATATAAAATAATTAAAATTGACTGAACATAAAATAATCAGATATATTATTATATAATACAACAGAACACATAGTAACATTATCACAGATATACAATTGAGACTCTAACATATGTGAATTTTATATGTTTTCAAAATAGATACCAATAAATAGCATCATATAGAAATGCATCACGTACCAGGGCTCATTCTAGAGGGCGATTTGGGCGAAATAGTCGCCCTAGAGACACTGACTTCGCCGTGTGGGGCCCTACTTCTCCATAAAAACATACTTTTTTTTTTACAATTTTCATTCAAGATTTTGTCCAGTAAGATAGATACACTGGCCCATTATAAAGCACTCCTTCTATTCAAATGTTGTATTTAATGGTCATACTATACATTTTAACCATATTTTATTGAAATTTATTAAATAACACCATTTAATGTTGTGATCACGCCATTTCTCCCAAAAATTCTTACCTTTTTCTGACTGTTTTTGATTATCTGTAAACACAGTGGGACTGTAATGGAAACATTCACATAAAGTCTCTTTAATAAGCTTAGATCGAAAACAGATGTGGCCATTATTGTGTTAAAACACTTTCGGCTGAAGGTGTTATATGATATTTTCAATACTGGTAATAAATACAATTTTAATGTACGTAACGTGGGAAGCTAACATAGTTTGTTTAATGTATGTAACGTGGGAAGCTACATAGTTTGTTTAATGTATGTAACGTGGGAAGCTAACATAGTTTGTTTAGTTTATACAAATTTATTTTAGCTCAATTACGAAAATCGTTCTTACAACATCATTCACACTCTCGAGACCTCATTCCTGGTGGAATCCATCGCCACGAGATAGAGAGAAGAGGTAATGTGGAATTTAAATGCCTTACCTATGGGCACAATCGTACTGGGCTCGAACTCTTGAGCCTTTCCAGATAACATAGTTTGTCTTTGAATTCATGAGGGGTGGGTGAAGACTGAGGCGGGATTGTGACTCATTCACACTTCAAACAATATCTCATTTTGTTTGGAATAAAAGTTGGCTGTAGAATGTTATAAATTAATTAATTGTAAACTAAAAAGAAATGTTTTATTTCGAAACGAGCTTTTTGATATTATTTGACATACAAGTGCAAGGTTTGGTATATATTTCCAATCTCTGATAAATATAGGTCTCTAAAAGCTATATATAGCTTATGTGAAACATTTGCTCTAGATGTTACTGGACTATATATGTGTATGTTTTTAGACAACAACAATGTCTTCTGTAACAGGGTGGTCAATAGATTTTTAGCACAATTTCTTTTGTAGCACAAGAGTGGATTTGTCAAATGCAATAGAATACAGGCTATGTCCGCAAACCCTTCACTTCTATATACAATTTCACAACTGATATACCGCCCGGTTCTCGACAGTGTAGAACCGCTGGTCAAATGCAATAGAATACAGGCTATGTCCGCAAACCCCTCACTTCTATATACAATTTCACAACTGATATACCGCCCGGTTCTCGACAGTGTTTGATTGAAATGGAAACCACCCCATGTGGCCCATGGTTTTTGAGAAGACTCTGTATTCGCAGCAGAGGCCAATCAATTAGATATGGTCAGTCATAGACAATAGGTTGTGGTGTGAAGTGTCTGTGTGAATTTCTATGACTTTGTCATCCATTGTCTGCCACTTACTCAGAATGAAACAATACTGAACATGTATCCGTGACTACCATAATACATATTTGAAAGGAATAATGACATATGTGTCTCTCACAGTCAGACCACTGCGCTATCACCACTTCCAGATAACATAGTTTGTCTTTGAATTCATGAGGGGTGGGTGAAGACTGATACGGGATTGTGGCTAACTGTTGATCAATAATGGTCACATATCCACATCGTTCAGTGTCTGTAACTGTCAATCAATAATAGGCATGTATCCACATTTTTCAGTGTCTGTAACTGTCGATCAATAATGGTCACATATCCATATTTTCATCTTCCAGTGTCTGTAACTGTCGATCAATAATGGTCACATATCCATATTTTCATCTTTCAGTTTCTGTAACTGTCGATCAATAATGGTCACGTATCCACATCCTCATCTTCTAGTGTCTGTAACTGTCGATCAATAATGGTCACATATCCATATTTTCATCTTCCAGTGTCTGTAACTGTCGATCAATAATGGTCACATATCCATATTTTCATCTTCCAGTGTCTGTAACTGTCGATCAATAATGGTCACATATCCATATTTTCATCTTTCAGTGTCTGTAACTGTCGATCAATAATGGTCACGTATCCACATCCTCATCTTCTAGTGTCTGTAACTGTCGATCAATAATGGTCATGCATCCACATCCTCATCTTCTAGTGTCTGTAACTGTCGATCAATAATGGTCATGCATCCACATCCTCATCTTCTAGTGTATGTAACTGTCGATCAATAATGGTCACGTATCCACATCCTCATCTTCTAGTGTCTGTAACTGTCGATCAATATCTTGCTGGCGTAACTCGTTCGTTCTTAGTCTCTCCTGTAACTCTCGCATACTGAAAACACACCAAATAATCTTTCTATTTTATGGATGGTTTGTGGCATAATGTACTTGATCAGATAATGGAATTCCAGCTTTAGTTGGTGTGTACCATAATTTGCTATGTATACTGCGCTATCATGTATAACGCACAACAACTTTGGCACGAAAATCGGGGAGGAAACGTAGTTCTGGTGTATACCGCTCACTGTAAAATATCATTTTCACAAGCCAAAATTTCTCAGGATACAATCGAGCTCCATGGAAGATTCCATGTTGTACCAAATCCTGTCATCATCTCTTAACCTGCTGAATAAATCGGACGGAATGTGCAAACAAACATAGACCCCCGTGCAAACAAACATAGACCCCCGTGCAAACAAACATAGACCCCCGTGCAAACAAACATAGACCCCCGTGCAAACAAACATAGACCCCTGTGCAAACAAACATAGACCCCCGTGCAAACAAACATAGACCCCCGTGCAAACAAACATAGACCCCCGTGTGCAAACAAACATAGACCCCCGTGATCTTTGTTATTTGCTATTCAGACAAGTGTTTTAGCTCTATCTGAATAGCCAACAGCATAGAGCCTGATCAGACAATCCATTATGTGCCGTCTGATCTGGCTCTATACTGTTTGCAAAAGCGACTACTTGTACACATACCACTGTTAGTACATAAACATACCACTGTTAGTACATAAACATACCACTGTTAGTACATAAACATACCACTGTTAGTACATAAACATACCACAGTTAGTACATAAACATACCACTGTTAGTACATAAACATACCACAGATAGTACATAAACATACCACTGTTAGTACATAAACATACCACTGTTAGTACATAAACATACCACTGTTAGTACATAAACATACCACTGTTAGTACATAAACATACCACTGTTAGTACATAAACATACCACTGTTAGTACATAAACATACCACTGTTAGTACATAAACATACCACTGTTAGTACATAAACATACCACTGTTAGTACATAAACATACCACTGTTAGTACATAAACATACCACTGTTAGTACATAAACATACCACTGTTAGTACATAAACATACCACTGTTAGTACATAAACATACCACTGTTAGTACATAAACATACCACTGTTAGTACATAAACATACCACTGTTAGTACATAAACATACCACTGTTAGTACATAAACATACCACTGTTAGTACATAAACATACCACTGTTAGTACATAAACATACCACTGTTAGTACATAAACATACCACTGTTAGTACATAAACATACCACTGTTAGTACATAAACATACCACTGTTAGTACATAAACATACCACTGTTAGTACATAAACATACCACTGTTAGTACATAAACATACCACAGTTAGTACATAAACATACCACTGTTAGTACATAAACATACCACTGTTAGTACATAAACATACCACTGTTAGTACATAAACATACCACTGTTAGTACATAAACATACCACAGATAGTACATAAACATACCACTGTTAGTACATAAACATACCACTGTTAGTACATAAACATACCACTGTTAGTACATAAACATACCACAGTTAGTACATAAACATACCACTGTTAGTACATAAACATACCACTGTTAGTACATAAACATACCACAGATAGTACATACACATACCACAGATAGTACATAAACATACCACTGTTAGTACATAAACATACCACTGTTAGTACATAAACATACCACTGTTAGTACATAAACATACCACAGTTAGTACATAAACATACCACTGTTAGTACATAAACATACCACTGTTAGTACATAAACATACCACTGTTAGTACATAAACATACCACTGTTAGTACATAAACATACCACTGTTAGTACATAAACATACCACAGATAGTACATAAACATACCACTGTTAGTACATAAACATACCACTGTTAGTACATAAACATACCACTGTTAGTACATACACATACCACTGTTAGTACATAAACATACCACAGTTAGTACATAAACATACCACTGTTAGTACATAAACATACCACTGTTAGTACATAAACATACCACTGTTAGTACATAAACATACCACTGTTAGTACATACACATACCACTGTTAGTACATAAACATACCACTGTTAGTACATAAACATACCACTGTTAGTACATACACATACCACTGTTAGTACATACACATACCACTGTTAGTACATAAACATACCACTGTTAGTACATAAACATACCACTGTTAGTACATAAACATACCACTGTTAGTACATAAACATACCACTGTTAGTACATACACATACCACTGTTAGTACATAAACATACCACTGTTAGTACATAAACATACCACTGTTAGTACATTCACATACCACTGTTAGTACATACACATACCACTGTTAGTACATAAACATACCACTGTTCCGGGTCCATCTCACCATGATTGTATTCCGGGTTGTATAACCTCACGGCTGTGATTGGTTCTGAAAGGCAACAAATTAATAATAGATGGACAAAATGTAGAATTATGTAAAAAATGTGTTTAGTTATTTATAATGAGCAGTTATCTTGGTTTAAAGTCATATTACTGTTAATTTAGTTTATACAAATTTATTTTAGCTCGATCGCGAAACAAGTTCTTACAACCTATATTAATCACTCTAGAAACCTCATTTCTGATGGAATCCATCGCCACGAGGGAGTGTATTTAAATGCCTTGCCGAAGGGCACAATCGTAACGGCTCCAGCGGGGTGTCGTGTATGTCACATTAACTCTTGTGAACATGTATGTCACTTTAACTTTTGTGAACAGGTATGTCACATTAACTTTTGTGAACAGGTATGTCACTTTAACTTTTGTGAACAGGTATGTCACATTAACTTTTGTGAACAGGTATGTCACATTAACTTTTGTGAACAGGTATGTCACATTAACTTTTGTGAACAGGTATGTCACTTTAACTTTTGTGAACAGGTATGTCACTTTAACTTTTGTGAACAGGTATGTCGCATTAACTTTGGTGAACAGGTATGTCGCATTAACTTTGGTAAACATGTATGTCACATTAACTTTGGTGAACATGTATGTCACTTTAACTTTTGTGAACAGGTATGTCACATTAACTTTGGTGAACAGGTATGTCACATTAACTTTGGTGAACAGGTATGTCGCATTAACTTTGGTGAACAGGTATGTCACATTAACTTTGGTGGCACAAAATCGTACAGTATTGTTCAGAAATCTGTGTGTGTTTTATGTTCATTAGTCATCACTATCGGTTGACCAAGTGGTCATTTTAGGTTTTGGAGAGATAGTGCAATGATACAGACAGAGCCCAATTGCAGAGGCTCCCCTGGTTTTCCTATGTACACTTCATAAAGCACTGACACAAGTCCCTTGGTTTTCATGTCTCACCGAATAACTATCATATTAAGTATGATATTATACCGTATAGCGGGAATTGAATCTACGATCTCTGGATTAACCATGCAGCATGTTAACCATTGGATCACCGACCTCTGGATTAACCATGCAGCATGTTAACCATTGGATCACCGATCTGCTACATTGTCTGTAACACTTTACTTCACAACAGAAGAGGCCAATTACTCATTGCATTCCCTGCTGATAAGCAATATGCTTACACTGTACTACATACTCAATATTCTACATACTGCTGATAAGCAATAGGCTTACACTGTACTACATACTCAATATTCTACATACTGCTGATAAGCAATAGGCTTACACTGTACTACATACTCAACATTCTACATACTGCTGATAAGCAATAGGCTTACACTGTACTACATACTCAATATTCTACATACTGCTGATAAGCAATAGGCTTACACTGTACTACATACTCAATATTCTACATACTGCTGATAAGCAATAGGCTTACACTGTACTACATACTCAATATTCTACATACTGCTGATAAGCAATAGACACACTGTACTACATACTGCTGATAAGCAATAGGCACACTGTACTACATACCCAATAATCTCCATACTGCTGATAAGCAATAGGCACACTGTACTACATACTCAATAATCTACATACTGCTGATAAGCAATAGACACACTGTACTACATACTGCTGATAAGCAATAGGCACACTGTACTACATACCCAATAATCTACATACTGCTGATAAGCAATAGGCACACTGTACTACATACTCAATAATCTACATACTGCTGATAAGCAATAGGCACACTGTACTATATACTCAATAATCAATATCTAGGCATTTAAATTCCACATTGCCTCTTCTCTCTCCCTCGTGGCGATGGATTCCATCACGAATGAGCTCTAGAGAGTGATTAATATAAGTTGTAAGAACTTGTTTCGCAATAGAGCTAAAATAAATGTGCATAAACTAATCAATATATATGGGAATAAAGATGGAATGGGGCTATATATGGAGGTTTTGCATGGTGTTTATGTGGAGGGTTATGAGAATTTGCCTCTTTGTATGCTAGCGGTTCGATCCCCCGTCTGACCCTAATAAAATTAACAGTCTTTCAGAAGGGACGTTAAACCGAGGTCTTGTGTCGGTGCTTTACACTGTGCACGTAAAAGAACCAGAGGAGACTCTGGAATGGTTCTCTGTCTGTATCATTACACTATCCTCCAAAATCTAAAATGACTAATATCTTCAGGAGGCGTCGCTCATATGGGCAACCAGTAGCGACGATAAACGTAAAACACATGCTAGCGGTGAAAATAAGTCAAGTTTGTCATGAAATTTCATTAGAATCTTGTCATAACGACATAATTCAAATTATTTGAACTATTTACTTCGCCTTTCCCAGCATGCAAAGCGCTAAAAACGTTGACACTGAATGACAGATTGCAAAATAACAAAAATACATCGGTGAAAGCATTATAATTGGAACAGTACCCAAGTGTTTCTCTCCGGGCAGAGCCTTGTCATCTCTACCCTGTTTCTTCTCTTTAATCACTCGAGTAAATGCACTTTGTTTCTGCTGCTTTCCGTCCCCACTTGATTCTTTTGAAGACCCATTCAACACAGAATCTTTCGCTCTCTTGTTAGCAACATTTGGTAAGACTGGTTTGGGTCTATGTATTCCTGAATTCTCACTACTTTTCTCATCACTGTCATTAAAATTGAGAACCCGAACCGGACCCGATGGTTCGATGTTTTCCTGGTCCTGTTCATCTATAGTTTTATTATCACAATTATTATCTCCCTTAGTTACATACTGAATTTCCACTTCCTGTCCAAATTCAACACTTTTTGTAATTACTTGATTATTAGGTAAAGAAATTGAAACGTCTGTAAGAATAAGTTCTCTATTTCTTGAATTGTTCTGTTGGCTGGATCTCAAACTACCATGACCTTTTGACCCTGCAGAAATAAAGTATTTATTATATATTATAACTATATATTATTATATATTATGTAATTACCATTGCTATAAAAAAACACATAAATCTGTGTGTTTTATGTCTATTTATCGTCGCTACCGGTTACCCATATGATCGACGCCTCCTGAAGATATTAGTCATTTTGGATTTTTGGAGGATAGTGCAATGATACAGACAGAGACACATTCCAAACAATTTACGTGCACGATGTAAAACACCGACACGAGACGTTGGTTTAAAGTCCATTCTGAATTTTATTAGTAATAAAAAGGGACAGGGCGCCGCGCCCTGCCATTCCGCTCTAGAGAAAACCCTAATTACAGTCAGATGGGGGATCAAACACATAAAAAGAAAGATGTAGGGTATTATATCATCGACAATAACTGGCTTTATAATATATTCCGCTGAACCAGAACAATGTTTTTCTCCACGTACTTGATTATCATTTTGCTACTTGGATATTCTTCCAAATACTCGTTACTAGCTTTATTAATGGATTATGGAATGACAGGTGTCCCATTTGTTTGTTTGTTAAAATAATTCCATGTTCCTAGTGAGAACCTACAGCGGTGAGTACCAAGTGATTTGAAGTCAACGACCATTACCACTGAGCCACAGAGTGTCTCCTTTGAGCCCTATAAATACTTCACATGCATCATGGTCAGCTCATAAAACACACCCAAACCTACTGTGAAGTAAGGTTTATAATTGAATAATTATTAATATATAAAACTAACACTTTTATACCAAAGTTCTGCAATTTGCACAATTTAAGATAGATTTATTCTATGCAAATGTATGCAGTTTTTCACAACCTAACTGAACTGAATAAAATAGCTGAACAAAAGGTGCCACTGCTTATCCGACAAGCGACTTACCTGGAAATAGCCTCACGGTCAGGGTTAAACTTTACATGTCACTGACGATAATTAGTGCTTGAGTATCAGCTAGATTGGTCTAGAGAGGGAGAATATCAGCTAGAGGGAGAATATCAGCTAGACCGGTCTAGAGAGGGAGAATATCAGATAGACTGGTCTAGAGAGGGAGAATATCAGCTAGACCAGTCTAGAGAGGGAGAATATCAGCTAGACTGGTCTAGAGAGGGAGAATATCAGCTAGACTGGTCTAGAGAGGGAGAATATCAGCTAGACCGGTCTAGAGAGGGAGAATATCAGCTAGACCGGTCTAGAGAGGGAGAATATCAGCTAGACAAGTCTAGAGAGGCAGAATATCAGCTAGAGAGGGAGAATATCAGCTAGAGAGGGAGAATATCAGCTAGACTGGTCTAGAGAGGAGAATATCAGCGACTGGTCTAGAGAGGGGAATCAGTAGACCGTCTAGAGAGGGAGAATATCAGCTAGACCGGTCTAGAGAGGGAGAATATCAGATAGACTGGTCTAGAGAGGGAGAATATCAGCTAGACTGGTCTAGAGAGGGAGAATATCAGCTAGACCAGTCTAGAGAGGGAGAATATCAGCTAGACTGGTCTAGAGAGGGAGAATATCAGCTAGACAAGTCTAGAGAGGGAGAAAATGAGCTAGACTGGTCTAGAGAGGAAGAATATCAGCTAGACCGGTCTAGAGAGGAAGAATATCAGCTAGACTGGTCTAGAGAGGGAGAATATCAGCTAGACCGGTCTAGAGAGGAAGAATATCAGCTAGAGAGGGAGATATAAGCTAGAGAGGGAGAATATCAGCTAGACTGGTCTAAAGAGGGAGAAAATGAGCTAGACTGGTCTAGAGAGGAAGAATATCAGCTAGACCGGTCTAGAGAGGAAGAATATCAGCTAGACTGGTCTGAGGGGAGAATATCAGCTAGACCGGTCTAGAGAGGAAGAATATCAGCTAGAGAGGGTGAATATCAGCTAGAGAGGGAGAATATCAGCTAGACCAGTCTAGAGAGGGAGAATATTAGCTAGAGAGGGAGAATATCAGCTAGACCGGTCTAGAGATGAAGAATATTAGCTAGAGAGGGGAATATCAGCTAGAGAGGGAGAATATCAGCTAGACGGTCTAGAGAGGGAGAATATCAGCTAGACCGGTCTAGAGAGGGAGAATATCAGCTAGAGGGAGAATATCAGCTAGACCAGTCTAGAGAGGAAGAATATCAGCTAGACCAGTCTAGAGAGGGAGAATATCAGCTAGAGAGGGAGAATATCAGCTAGACTGGTCTAGAGAGGAAGAATATCAGCTAGACTGATCTAGAGATGGAGAATATCAGCTAGACCGGTCTAGAGAGGGAGAATATCAGCTAGACCAGTCTAGAGATGCAGAATATCAGCTAGACCGGGCTAGAGAGGGAGAATATCAGCTAGAGAGGGAGAATATCAGCTAGACCGGTCTAGAGAGGGAGAATATCAGCTAGACCGGTCTAGAGAGGGAACATATCAGCTAGACCAGTCTAGAGAGGGAGAATATCAGCTAGAGAGGGAGAATATCAGCTAGAGAGGAGAATATCAGCTAGAGAGGGAGAATATCAGCTAGAGAATATCAGCTAGAGAGGGGAATATCAGCTAGAACGGTCTAGAGAGGGAGAATATCAGCTAGACCGGTCTAGAGAGGGAGAATATCAGCTAGACCAGTCTAGAGAGGGAGAATATCAGCTAGACGGTCTAGAGAGGAAGTATATCAGCTAGACCAGGCTAGAGAGGGAGAATATCAGCTAGAGAGGGAGAATATCAGCTAGACGGTCTAGAGAGGGAAAATATCAGCTAGACCAGTCTAGAGAGGGAGAATATCAGCTAGAGAGGGAGAATATCAGCTAGACCGGTCTAGAGAGGGAGAATATCAGCTAGACCGGTCTAGAGAGGGAGAATATCAGCTAGACGGTCTAGAGAGGGAGAATATCAGCTAGACCGGTCTAGAGAGGGAGAATATCAGCTAGACCGGTCTAGAGAGGAAGAATATCAGCTAGACTGATCTAGAGAGGGAGAATATCAGCTAGACCGATCTAGAGAGGGAGAATATCAGCTAGACCGGTCTAGAGAGGGAGAATATCAGCTAGACTGGTCAAGAGAGGGAGAATATCAGCTAGACCAGTCTAGAGAGGGAGAATATCAGCTAGACTGGTCTAGAGGGAGAATATCAGCTAGACAAGTCTAGAGAGGCAGAATATCAGCTAGAGGGAGAATATAAGCTAGAGAGGGAGAATATCAGCTAGACTGGTCTAAAGAGGGAGAAAATCAGCTAGACTGGTCTAGAGAGGAAGAATATCAGCTAGACCAGTCTAGAGAGGGTGAATATCAGCTAGAGAGGGAGAATATCAGCTAGACCGGTTTAGAGATGAAGAATATTAGCTAGAGAGGGAGAATATCAGTTAGACCAGTCTAGAGAGGGAGAATATTAGCTAGAGAGGGAGAATATCAGCTAGACCGGTCTAGAGATGAAGAATATTAGCTAGAAAGGGTGAATATCAGCTAGAGAGGGAGAATATCAGCTAGACCGGTCTAGAGAGGGTGAATATTAGCTAGAGAGGGAGAATATCAGCTAGACCAGTCTAGAGAGGGAGAATATCAGCTAGACCGGTCTAGAGAGGGAGAATATCAGCTAGACCGGTCTAGAGAGGGAGAATATCAGCTAGACTGGTTTAGAGAGGGAGAATATCAGCTAGACCAGTCTAGAGAGGGAGAATATCAGCTAGAGAGGGAGAATATCAGCTAGACTGGTCTAGAGAGGAAGAATATCAGCTAGACTGATCTAGAGAGGGAGAATATCAGCTAGACCGATCTAGAGAGGGAGAATATCAGCTAGACCGGTCTAGAGAGGGAGAATATCAGCTAGACTGGTCAAGAGAGGGAGAATATCAGCTAGACCAGTCTAGAGAGGGAGAATATCAGCTAGACTGGTCTAGAGGGAGAATATCAGCTAGACAAGTCTAGAGAGGCAGAATATCAGCTAGAGGGAGAATATAAGCTAGAGAGGGAGAATATCAGCTAGACTGGTCTAAAGAGGGAGAAAATCAGCTAGACTGGTCTAGAGAGGAAGAATATCAGCTAGACCAGTCTAGAGAGGGTGAATATCAGCTAGAGAGGGAGAATATCAGCTAGACCGGTTTAGAGATGAAGAATATTAGCTAGAGAGGGAGAATATCAGTTAGACCAGTCTAGAGAGGGAGAATATTAGCTAGAGAGGGAGAATATCAGCTAGACCGGTCTAGAGATGAAGAATATTAGCTAGAAAGGGTGAATATCAGCTAGAGAGGGAGAATATCAGCTAGACCGGTCTAGAGAGGGAGAATATCAGCTAGAGAGGGAGAATATCAGCTAGACAGGTCTAGAGAGGGAGAATATCAGCTAGACTGGTCTAGAGAGGGAGAATATCAGCTAGAGAGGGAGAATATCAGCTAGACGGTTAGAGAGGGAGAATATCAGCTAGACCAGTCTAGAGAGGGAGAATATCAGCTAGAGAGGGAGAATATCAGCTAGATTGGAGGAGAATATAGCTAGACTGGTCTAGAGAGGGAGAATATCAGCTAGATCGGTCTAGAGAGGGAGAATATCAGCTAGACCGGTCTAGAGAGGCAGAATATCAGCTAGACCGGCTAGAGAGGCAGAATATCAGCTAGACCGGTCTAGAGAGGGAGAATATCAGCTAGAGAGGGAGAATATCAGCTAGAGTTGGAGGGAGAATATCAGCTAGAGAGGGAGAATATCAGCTAGAGAGGGAGAATATCAGCTAGAGTTCAGCTAGAGGGGAGAATATCAGCTAGAGAGGGAGAATATCAGCTAGACCGGTCTAGAGAGGGAGAAGTTATGGCTAAGGTCACCGGTATGTTTTGAGATGGACGAAGGCAGGTGTTGTTGGATGAAAAATTATTTTTCAATATAACAAAGTTACCATTGAGTACCTGCATCAGAATCCCGACTCCACGAGTTACAATTCGACACACTGAACGTCTCGGACACTCTCATGGCCGTTAATGTTCTCTCTAGACCAGAGATTTTGGCTTGTAGACGTGCTATCTCAGAATCCTACATGAAAATAACAAGAACAACATCTGAAAGAATCATAGATTTCATTGTTTTTGGTGTTTAAAGTCAATGACAACACAAGTTTATACATACACAGTTTATCGGTGTGTGCGTGTAAAAGTAAGTAAAGTGTTTGTTTATTAAAGTGTCAGCCCTATTTAAAGGGCCAGCCATTTGTGACTTGTGAGACACCTCTTCTGGACATCAGTACTTCCAGAATGTGGCTGATCGGTAACCATTATTTAACTAGCTGATGGCTAACCAACCGACCGTATTAGAATGAACCTTTGACAAGGTTCGAACCTTCGACCTCCCGCTCCGTAGGTGGGCGTGCCTTAATCACTAGGCCACAGCGGTATTTCAGTTTAAGATATGTCCGTCTGCAGGATTTGTTTGATTTTTATTGGGTTTAAAGTGGCAGCAACAGCGTAGGTGATATGGGGACTCTTCATCTATCATTTGTGGAGGAAGATCCTGGGTT
>CM026386.1:94918297-94969063 GCA_014843695.1 Archivesica marissinica
ACGCTTTAACCACTAGGCCACGGATACGGTATACTATTCTACTATATATACTATATGGATATAATAATAGGCTGTCCGTAGGCGGACGCTTTAACCACTAGGCCACGGATACGGTATACTATTCTACTATATATACTATATGGATATAATAATAGGCTGTCCGTAGGCAGACGCTTTAACCACTAGGCCACGGATACGGTATACTATTCTACTATATATACTATATGGATATAATAATAGGCTGTCCGTAGGCAGACGCTTTAACCACTAGGCCACGGATACGGTATACTATTCTACTATATATACTATACTATATGGATATAATAATATGCTGTCCGTAGGCAGACGCTTTAACCACTAGGCCACGGATACGGTATACTATTCTACTATATATACTATACTATATGGATATAATAATAGGCTGTCCGTAGGCAGACGCTTTAACCACTAGGCCACGGATACGGTATACTATTCTACTATATATACTATATGGATATAATAATAGGCTGTCCGTAGGCAGACGCTTTAACCACTAGGCCACGGATACGGTATACTATTCTACTATATATACTATACTATATGGATATAATAATAGGCTGTCCGTAGGCGGACGCTTTAACCACTAGGCCACGGATACGGTATACTATTCTACTATATTATATACTATATGGATATAATAATAGGCTGTCCGTAGGCGGACGCTTTAACCACTAGGCCACGGATACGGTATACTATTCTACTATATATACTATACTATATGGATATAATAATAGGCTGTCCGTAGGCGGACGCTTTAACCACTAGGCCACGGATACGGTATACTATTCTACTATATATACTATACTATATGGATATAATAATAGGCTGTCCGTAGGCAGACGCTTTAACCACTAGGCCACGGATACGGTATACTATTCTACTATATATACTATATGGATATAATAATAGGCTGTCCGTAGGCAGACGCTTTAACCACTAGGCCACGGATACGGTATACTATTCTACTATATATACTATACTATATGGATATAATAATAGGCTGTCCGTAGGCGGACGCTTTAACCACTAGGCCACGGATACGGTATACTATTCTACTATATATACTATACTATATGGATATAATAATAGGCTGTCCGTAGGCAGACGCTTTAACCACTAGGCCACGGATACGGTATACTATTCTACTATATATACTATACTATATGGATATAATAATATGCTGTCCGTAGGCGGACACTTTAACCACTAGGTCACGGATATGGTATACTATTCTACTATATATACTATATGGATATAATAATAGGCTGTCCGTAGGCAGACGCTTTAACCACTAGGCCACGGATACGGTATACTATTCTACTATATATACTATATGGATATAATAATAGGCTGTCCGTAGGCAGACGCTTTAACCACTAGGCCACGGATACGGTATACTATTCTACTATATATACTATATGGATATAATAATAGACTGTCCGTAGGCAGACGCTTTAACCACTAGGCCACGGATACGGTATACTATTCTACTATATATACTATATGGATATAATAATAGGCTGTCCGTAGGCAGACGCTTTAACCACTAGGCACGGATACGGTATACTATTCTACTATATATACTATATGGATATAATAATAGGCTGTCCGTAGGCAGACGCTTTAACCACTAGGCCACGGATACGGTATACTATTCTACTATATAACTATATGGATATAATAATAGCTGTCCGTAGGAACCACCACTAGGCACGGATACGGTATACTATTCTACTATATATACTATACTATATGGATATAATAATATGCTGTCCGTAGGAGACGCTTTAACCACTAGGCCACGGATACGGTATACTATTCTACTATATATACTATATGGATATAATAATAGCTGTCCGTAGGCAGACGCTTTAACCACTAGGCACGGATACGGTATACTATTCTACTATATATACTATATGGATATAATAATAGGCTGTCCGTAGGCAGACGCTTTAACCACTAGGCCACGGATACGGTATACTATTCTACTATATATACTATACTATATGGATATAATAATAGGCTGTCCGTAGGCGGACGCTTTAACCACTAGGCCACGGATACGGTATACTATTCTACTATATATACTATACTATATGGATATAATAATAGGCTGTCCGTAGGCGGACGCTTTAACCACTAGGCCACGGATACGGTATACTATTCTACTATATATACTATACTATATGGATATAATAATAGGCTGTCCGTAGGCAGACGCTTTAACCACTAGGCCACGGATACGGTATACTATTCTACTATATATACTATACTATATGGATATAATAATAGGCTGTCCGTAGGCAGACGCTTTAACCACTAGGCCACGGATACGGTATACTATTCTACTATATATACTATACTATATGGATATAATAATAGGCTGTCCGTAGGCAGACGCTTTAACCACTAGGCCACGGATACGGTATACTATTCTACTATATATACTATACTATATGGATATAATAATAGGCTGTCCGTAGGCGGACGCTTTAACCACTAGGCCACGGATACGGTATACTATTCTACTATATATACTATACTATATGGATATAATAATAGGCTGTCCGTAGGCAGACGCTTTAACCACTAGGCCACGGATACGGTATACTATTCTACTATATATACTATATGGATATAATAATATGCTGTCCGTAGGCGACGCTTTAACCACTAGGCCACGGATACGGTATACTATTCTACTATATATAGGACTTTAACCACTAGGCCACGGATACGGTATACTATTCTACTATATATACTATATGGATATAATAATAGGCTGTCCGTAGGCGGACGCTTTAACCACTAGGCCACGGATACGGTATACTATTCTACTATATATACTATACTATATGGATATAATAATAGGCTGTCCGTAGGCGGACGCTTTAACCACTAGGCCACGGATACGGTATACTATTCTACTATATATACTATACTATATGGATATAATAATAGGCTGTCCGTAGGCAGACGCTTTAACCACTAGGTCACGGATACGGTATACTATTCTACTATATATACTATACTATATGGATATAATAATAGGCTGTCCGTAGGCGGACGCTTTAACCACTAGGCCACGGATACGGTATACTATTCTACTATATATACTATATGGATATAATAATAGGCTGTCCGTAGGCGGACGCTTTAACCACTAGGCCACGGATACGGTATACTATTCTACTATATATACTATATGGATATAATAATAGGCTGTCCGTAGGCAGACGCTTTAACCACTAGGCCACGGATACGGTATACTATTCTACTATATATACTATATGGATATAATAATAGGCTGTTCGTAGGCGGACGCTTTAACCACTAGGCCACGGATACGGTATACTATTCTACTATATATACTATATGGATATAATAATAGGCTGTTCGTAGGCGGACGCTTTAACCACTAGGCCACGGATACGGTATACTATTCTACTATATATATATATGGATATAATAATAGGCTGTCCGTAGCGTATATGGATATAATAATAGGCTGTCCGTATGCGGACGCTTTAACCACTAGGCCACGGATACGGTATACTATTCTACTATATATACTATACTATATGGATATAATAATAGGCTGTCCGTAGTCAGACGCTTTAACCACTAGGCCATGGATACGGTATACTATTCTACTATATATTCTATTCTATATGGATATAATAATAGGATGTCCGATTAATAGGCTCGCTTCTAACCAATGCAACCCGGGTTCGATCCTCGGATGGGGAAGTATGTGAGATGGTACGGTGGTCGCCATATCGGACAGGTGGGTTTTATCCGGGTACTCCAGTTTCCTCCCACACGAATGACCACGTATACGCTTTCATCTGCGCCAACGAGAGCGATTAATATAGGTTGTTTAAGCTTGTTTCGCAATCGTTTTAAAATAAATAAAGTTTAAAGGTCTTAACGAATGTACATGCTTACGAATTTTGTATCGGTTATTTAAATATGGCAATACGATTAGCAAGGCTTGACTAGAGGTGGGCACATTCACACTACCACAAGAAAACCGTATCTGTTTAAACACATATACAATGTTTGATAACGCCCAACCATTATACCCTAGCCATTAACATCTGTATTGAATAATGGAATGTGATAACTGCATCAATTAATAAATTAACCAAACAGTTCATTTCTAATATACCGTTTTCAGCTCGAATGTCAATAACAGTAGGATGTTCCATCAATTAACAACTTGTGTTAGTGTATATACAATTATTTTAGCTCGATTGCAAAACAAGTTCTTACAAATTATATTAGTCACTCTCGAGACCTCATTCCTGGTGGAATCCATCGCAACGAGGGAGGGGGAAGACGCATGTGGCATTAAAATGCATTGCCTAAGCGCACAATCGTAACTGTTCCAGCGGGGCTCGAACTTCGTATCTTGTAAGTCAGGATAAAGCATAAACCCGAATATTTTATATAGAAATTGGAAAATCCCACACACACGCAAACTTTATTAATATATATAAGTGCATAAATACTGATAATTAGCAATAAAAATAAAACGATTGTCTTCCACTCCTGATGTACCTTTCTGCGCATGCTATAACTATAATATATTACGGCTGTCAATTATGTTAGGACACTGACAAATCATACTTGTTTTGAGTTAGATAGATATCTACACTGATTTTCTCAACTAGCGTTACCGTAAAGCTTGCTTAGATCTCGTTACTAACTATATTTGAACGTATTGTGATACAATGTCGCTACACACCGTCCTATATGTTTTACGATACACGCACACTCGTCCTGATACACTCGTATGGTTGTATAGCCCGTTGAGCTATTAGATGAGCGAGTATGGGCCGTCATACGTATTGTGATAAAATGTCGCTACACACCGTCCTAGATGTTTTACGACACACGCACTCTCGTCCTGATACACTTGTATTGCTTGTATAGCGCGTTGAGCTATTAGTTGAGCGAGTATGAGACTTCATGCCCCTCTTTGTTTATAATCCTGCTCATGGAGTTATATTTTGTAGTCCACTTTCCCTTTCGTTTTAATTGTCAAGATCCTCATGTCTTTCAAATACCTTGCTAGAACCTCGTATATGTATTCTCTTTCAGCTGCTACTCTGAATAGCTTCAGTCTGGAACCTGGAAATGTAGCAGAACAAAACAGTGAAATCAGGATGATATGTAGTGCTACCATTCCATCCAATGATGACGTGTTATCCCTAGGGGTGTACAAGGGTGTAGTGACAGATGAAGGGAGGATTGCAACATGTTATATTTCTACTGGTGGTGGAGCATGCACCCGTGCGACATATATCACAACAAGATATGCTGTGACATACGCTCAACAATCATTGGTGGTTACAATTTCAAACCTAGAAATATCAGACAGAGGCAATTGGTATTGTGGTTTCAGTGGAAAAACCAAAACCAAATATGTGCTGCCAGTATATTGTAAGTATTCTAACTCTTATTGAACACATTTTAATTTTAGAATATGTGTCCGATACCCTGGAAACCCTTGAATTACATGGGAGAAAATTGTCGAAATGTATTCAATTATTATTGTGTATGCTTAAATCATTCCGTTTCAGTCCAGATGTCTCCAGCAAGATGATTTGTCACAGGTTATTATACTCCAACGGTTTATGGCAATGGAGACATTACGAGTTACTCATGTCCGTTCGCACACGTATGGGCACGTATGTGATATATTGTACATATGTTTATACAGACGCTTGGTGCCGGGACAAATGTTTGCGATTTCAAAAGCACAAAACTAAAACACTGTTTTTATTTATTTAGTTTTTAAGAACAATAGGATACACTATTGACTTGACACTTTACTTAAATGTTGTCTTACGTTTAACACACAATTACCATCAAGGCTATATAGAAGCTTGGGTCTGGACAAATGTTTGCTGGTTCAAAACCACAAAACTAAAAACCTTTTTGTTTTAAGAACACTATACTACACTATTGGCTTGACACTATACATACAATATTTCTTACGCCATTCCAAGCAAGTTTCAAAATGACACCCCGTTACTATCAAGGCTATATACACAGAAGCGTGGGGTCTGGAAAAATGTTTGCGGGTTCAAAACCACAAAACTAAAACACTGTTTTTATTTATTTAGTTTTTAAGAACAATATGATACACTATTGACTTGCACTATACATAACACTTTTGGTACGCCCCCCAAAGAAATGGTGTTTTAGTGTTGTGGTTTTGAACCCGCACACATGTGTCCAGACCCCAAGCGTCTGTGGTCGTCTAGGGTTAGCTGTTATGTGGCTATATGTTCTGTAGCATGGCTACTGGAACAAAGGAGTGACCAATGGGATAGCCACGTAAGTACCCATTCATGACGCCATCAGTTTGTCTGTCAGTCTATAAAAGCCATGTGGCACATATAACTAAATATATCGTGAAACAGTTTATGTTGCTAGCTGGGTTATTTTGATTATTTTAGCAAAAGAAAATACCCATGGTATTGTGTAGCCTCTTTTAAGTATAAGTGTGTTAGAACATCCCTCAGTAGGCACACATATTTAACATAATTATGTTGTCATTTTGCATATGTTTTTTAATATATATTTGAAGCGGTTTGGGAACATAGAGGAATGCAGATATGTGTGCGTCATACAGTACATGTATGGATAGGAGAACAATATAATTATTATTATCAAATGAGCGTGGGCTAGCCGGTTTTTAGCTAATATGCTTTAACATTGTTAATAAATAAACGTAGAGAACAATGACGTAACCAATATAGTACCTATTCGTAAAGCCGTCCGTCCATATGTAGCATTTTGTGTTATGTCCATATTGTTACGACTCTGTCCATAGTGTCACGAATCTGTCAATATTGTCACGAATATGTACATATTGTCACGAATCTGTACATATTGTCACGAATCTGTCTATATTGTCAGGAATATGTCAATATTGTCACGAATCTGTACATATTGTCACGAATATGTACATATTGTCAGGAATATGTACATTTTGTCACGAATCTGTCTATATTGTCACGAATTATGTTCATATGGTCACAACTTCCTGCATACAGTTGTACTTTAATGTATATCAAACGTAAGGTAGCAGCACATGTTTACATACGAATAATGAAATATCGAATGCATCTAAATATTTAACTTTAACCTTCGACTGAATGAATAACTTGTTCATGTATATTACTAGTGTTTTTCGCATAAAAGAAATGTCTAAATTTTCAGACTGACTGCTCTTATTTCTATGTTCATATCACCGTTGAATCCATTGGCTATCACGACTTCCATGGTAGTATTCATTCCTTTGTTGTATAGCTTACGATTATTGAATAGTTAGGAGATCATATTGCTGGTCGATTGTTTGCAGAACCACACTCTCTTTTGGACAATATTATCTGAATCAGCATATTTTACACGTGTATACTGTGTAGAAGAACACTGTACGAACACTGTGTGCGCTATGCAAATGACGATCCATGCAGTGTAATTAATCATTTCATAATCAGTAGCCATAGTAACAATACTAGCAGTCCTATTGACATTGACACAAGTGGCGTACACAATCTCGGCATTCACGTGTACGTATCTGTTTCATACTGCGGGATGTTGCACCAAACACTGGTTAACTTCTGGAGCCTGTACAGGAAATGTGTTGTTCGGTAAATTTCCCTCAGAAGATACATACCAAAATGGTGTAGATGCAGGCGTAAATTCCGAACAAACAAACAAACTTATTTATCATTTATTATTTTGTAGTGTATTATACTTAGTATGACGATATTCAGATATATGACCATGCGATATCCTTTACAATAGCAACCACAGTATGTGTCATGTCGGCAGCGCGTAATGAACGGCACATTCCCCTCGCTGTTATCTACCTTCCTACATGTATGTGTACTAAACACATGATATATATACCTTTTCTAATTAAATAATAATGAGTACGGCAAACCCTACGCAGGCTACCCTACGGAGGCAGGGATTTCCGATTGTCGATTAGTCTGTACGTTTGTTTTGTCAGGTCTGTACTTTTAATCGCATTCAAGGTTCCCATTATGAGTCCATAATTATTTCTGATATTGATGTTTTGAATTTATTGGGGGGGGGGGGTTGGGGGCGGGTTGGGGAGGGAGGGGTCATACATTGCAAGCATAACCTATCTTTATTCGAGAACCATATATCATACAATTAAACTTTAACGAGCAATTTAATCCGTGAACATACAAAGAACAACAGCTTACATTACTTATACCGGACTACACCAACGTGTTAAATGCTCCATCTAGGAGAGGAATTTATATAAGATTATATTTATCTTGTTTTCAAATCCTTTGTTATCTTCCTGTAACCTGTGTGTTTATATAATGTCGATGCACAAAAGAAGAACAATAAATAAAGTATAAACTAAGGTTCCCATTACATATGTATCACATGTTCACCAAACGTCCTGCATAAATGATGTTCGACCATGTTCACTCAATGTCCCGGCAACACATGTCAAGTGGCTATATTCCCTGTCAATATTGCACAACATCATCAAGTGTAATTTAGGATTCCAAAACAATCATAATCGGACATTTTATGTATCCTGTATCAAATTGGCGATTGTGGGTATTTATCACATCGATCGACACCTCTACTTAATGTGAAGTATCATAGTCAGGTTACAGGTGTCCATACGATACACTCACCCAAATGCACTGACGGTGCTGACTATAGATACACCCACATGATTGGATGAATTGGTGTCAAGGTCACAGTTGTTGCACATGTAAACATGACATGCTCTTTTTCTGTTTGCATTTATGAAGGTATTGTTTGTTTTCATCAACGAGAGACAATGTACTATACAACTCCCATGCATCTATATTCAACATCAACGTTAGCACAATGTATAACATAGTATTTAGTAGGGATGTCAACGAGTAGTGATATTGGTACTCGAGTAAATACTATTTAGATGGTGTGACATTTATAATCAGTGAATACTATGACTAATGGTGTGTTAATGGGTATACAACATCTGTTTCCAAATGCTCTTTCCGGGGTCATACTCCATACAGTGTTGACATAGTTCTTGCTATTCGCGCTCATGTATACATCTTTAAAGTTCATTAACGTTTTATCCAGTGTGCCTTGCATTTGTTGGAGCGTCATTCTCGAGGCGATATCACGGCAGAATGTGACATTGAATCTAAGACTACATGTTTTATATTTTCACCGCCAGCATATTTCCCCACTAATATATGTTCATACATCAGTATGCTTTATTTCAGTGTCTCCTGTAGGCCTAGCATTTGATGGAGGTTCAGCAGGAGGAGATCTGGCGGCAACAGATGTGACATTGAACTGTAAAACAACAACTTGTGTATTCCCAACACCAGCAGAATTTCAATGGTTTTATAAAAAGGTATGCTGTTATCTCAGAAATTAGTATGTGACATGAATTATCTACACTGCACATTTGGATCTTCCATTTTCTCATTTGGAAAGATAGAATTACATAGAATGCCGAATAATGCCACTGTGTTCTTAATTAACAATGTTAACTGGAGCCGTTACGATTGTGCCCTTAGGCAAGGCATTTAAATTCCACGATGCCTCTTCTTTCTCCCTTGTGGCGATGGATTCCATCAGGAATGAGGTCTCGAGAGTGATTTATATAAGTTGAAATAACTTGTTTCGCAATCGAGCTCAAATAAATTTGTATAAACTAATTAACAATGTTGTTTTAGCTTGGACGAAACAGTCTCCGAAGTTGATACACAATTGAAGACTCCTTCCTAACTAAGACAACATTGCTACATTGTGGATATTTATCTAATCTCTCTGATTGCTCCACAATCCGCCATCTCACTCATATATTATCTAATCTCTCTGATTGCTCCACAATCCGCCATCTCACTCATGTAGTATCTAATCTCTCTGATTGCTCCACAATCCGCCATCTAACTCAGGTATTATCTAATCTCTCTGATTGTTCCACAATCCGCTATCTCACTCATATATTAACTAATCTCTCTGGTTGCTCCACAATCCGCCATCTCACTCATATATTAACTAATCTCTCTGATTGCTCCACAATCCGCTATCTCACTCATATATTAACTAATCTCTCTGGTTGCTCCACAATCCGCCATCTCACTCATATATTAACTAATCTCTCTGATTGCTCCACAATCCGCCATCTCACTCATATATGTTCTAATCTCTCTTATTGCTCCACAATGCGCCATCTCATCCATGTATTATCTAATCTCTATGATTGCTCCACAATCCGCCATCTCACTCATGTATTATCTAATCTCTCTGATTGTTCCACAATCCGCTATCTCACTCATATATTAACTAATCTCTCTGATTGCTCCACAATCCGCTATCTCACTCATGTATTATCTAATCTCTCTGATTGCTCCATAATCCGCCATCTCACGCATGTAGTATCTAATCTATCTGAATGTTCCACAATCCGCCATCTCACTCATGTATGATCTAATCTCTCTTATTGCTCCACAATCCGCCATCTCACTCATGTATTATCTAATCTCTCTTATTGCTCCACAATCCGCCATCTCACTCATGTATTATCTAATCTCTCTGATTGCTCCACAATCCGCCATCTCACTCATGTATTATCTAATATCTCTGATTGCTCCACAATCCCCCATCTCACTCATGTATTATCTAATCTCTCTGATTGCTCCACAATCCGCCATCTCACTCATGTATTATCTAATCTCTCTGATTGCTCCACAATCCGCCATCTCACGCATGTATTATCTAATCTCTCTGATTGTTCCACAATCCGCCATCTCACTCATGTATTATCTAATCTCTCTGATTGCTCCACAATCCGCCATCTCACTCATGTATTATCTAATCTCTCTGATTGCTCCACAATCCGCCATCTCACTCATGTATTATCTAATCTCTCTGATTGCTCCACAATCCGCCATCTCACTCATGTATTATCTAATCTCTCTGATTGCTCCACAATCCGCCATCTCACTCATGTATTATCTAATCTCTCTTATTGCTCCACAATCCGCCATCTCACTCATGTATTATCTAATCTCTCTGATTGCTCCACAATCCGCCATCTCACTCATGTATTTATCTAATATCTCTGATCGCTCCACAATCCGCCATCTCACTCATGTATTATCTAATCTCTCTGATTGCTCCACAATCCGCCATCTCACTCATGTATTATCTAATCTCTCTGATTGCTCCATAATCCGCCATCTCACGCATGTAGTATCTAATCTCTCTGAATGTTCCACAATCCGCCATCTCACTCATGTATGATCTAATCTCTCTTATTGCTCCACAATCCGCCATCTCACTCATGTTTTATCTAATCTCTCTTATTGCTCCACAATCCGCCATCTCACTCATGTATTATCTAATCTCTCTGATTGCTCCACAATCCGCCATCTCACTCATGTTTTATCTAATATCTCGGATTGCTCCACAATCCGCCATCTCACTCATGTATTATCTAATCTCTCTTATTGCTCCACAATCCGCCATCTCACTCATGTATTATCTAATCTCTCTGATTGCTCCACAATTCGCCATCTCACTCATATATTTGCTAATCTCTCTGATTGCTCCACAATCCGCCATCTCACTCATGTGTTATCTAATCTCTTCATACTTGGAAGATGGTTTTCTCCTGTAATGTTGTCTAATGGGTATATCATCATTAATAGTTATATGATGTTCTAATAGGTTTTTTCTAATAATATATGTGAAACTATTAGAACATATGTGCTCCAATGTTGGACTACTTATCCCTCTAATTGTGCTTGTTAACATTGTACTAATCTACAGGCTGAGTGAACCTGGATTTGGAGAAGAAATACCCTTTTTTCTTTACTACTAGAAGTGAACACATAACATATTCTGTTCAATGTGTATAGTATATGCAGTCATATTGACTGGGATCCATGGTGTAGTACCTGTATGTTCATGTGTAACAACTGCAGTATAAATATATAATCCCAATACTTGCGGTTTCTCGTTGTAATGACTGGTTTGTTGTCATATTATTGTCATCCTTCCTAAGCATAACCTATACTATTTTAGTTGCAGCTTGACCTAGCGTTCTGTTTGATTATTTCATAGACTTCGTGCACAAGAACAAATCACCATTCAATGGGTAAACAGCTCGGGTTGGGATCCCCGATAAACAACCTTCATGTGCTACCAGTGTAGGTCGTCATATGATCGAGGTAGCCGTAACCTAAAACATAGAAAACAGAAGACAGGGCAAGTGTACTCTCGTACAAACCATAGCTATAAGCTTAAAAGGAAGACTAATACAACGTAATTCGAGTTGTGTAACAGTTCAACCAGGTTCAGAAATCAAAGTCGTTTGTTTCAATACAACATTTCCAACTAATTTATATGCTAACGACGTTTAAGAGCTATAGTGTGACCCTTCTCTTGTGTACCCTACCACAACGGAATATGGGATGTTAAGCTAGTCTCATTCATCCCCTACCGGTCTGGACCAGATGTGATGATTAACCACCATCCGTGCGCACACAATAATGTGTAGTAAGTGGCTAGGAAAACAATAGATCTAGTGTCTAGTTGTCACTTCGATCTGGCTATACATTCTTTTGCGCGGCTAATATAACAAATGAGAGGCCATTAGCACAGTCACCTAAATACCCATTGGTGCGACCAGGAGTTCTTCGTCTGTCTGTCCACACATAAACATACTTCACTATGGCAACAGGTGTACTGTCTAGTTGTCTTGGGTTAGGGCCTTAGTGGATATGCGGCTATACTACGGTGAAGACAGTAAACAGTTATACAGTCAATATGAAGGTCTTCATATAGAGATGACCATGAATAATTGTTTAAATATATCTAGTTGGATGGAAGTGGCTGGCTGGAGGCGATGGTAACTGCATGGATTAATAGTAAAGGAACGGTTGATTGTATTGTCGCTTGTAGCATCATTGGAAGTTCTGACGAAACGCACATACTAGAGGTACATACAGCAACAGCAAGATGATTTGGCGCAGATATTGGGCTTTGAGGAACGGGTGAAAATCATTATAACTGGAAGATCACAGTTCAGCTACTGGAGTAGAACACGAGATAAGGAGCTCATAATGTTGGATTTCTGAGAGAGGCCAATTTCATTTGATATAGAGGATGTCACTGAGACGCTTCATACTTTGGTGTTCCGCGCTTGAGCATGTTCATCAACCATGTTGGGTCTCAGTATCTAGATATTAACTAGTCACATCATGTACATTAACTGGGTTCAGCAATGACAACATTGTTTCACTGGAAACCACCTTTACATGTTAATTCAAGAATCATACATGTGGATGGCTTGTCCTGCTCATACCGATATGAGTAACCAAGGGCTATCATAAGCTTTTGAATCATAGTCTAGATTTAGATGATGCCCTAGAAGTGTTATTGTTTAATGTACATTTATTCGGTGTCAGACTACATAAATTATGTACATTCTCGGCACAGTATGCCCTAGTATAGGACGCCAAATATAGTTTGTGCTATTATAAGGAATAGTGTACGATTTCAGACTAATCCCCAGTGGCTGTCCTATACAACGACTTCTGTAACAGGGTCACATGGTTCGTGCAGTGGCGAGGAGAGAATATACAGTACTATGCTAAGCTTACCTAGGTACACGACATGGCCCTTACAACCACCCAATGTGGATACCACCATGGCTTTACAATGTAGAATGAAATTTGTTACATTGTCATCAGCATTACAGACAGGACAAACTGGTGATGTCATTTATGCAGGTAATTTGGATTATACCAATATGAGATAGTAATTGGACTTACATGATGCTAGGTGGATGTCTATAAAACAATCAATTTCGCTATCCGCAAGGGACAAAATGTTACTCTAGGCTAGTAAATTTTGTTCCTGATAGGGAATCCCAAATGTTTCTCTAGGTTAGTATATGATGTTCCTGATAGGGAATCCCAAATGTTACTCTAGGTTAGTATATGATGTTCCTGATAGGGAATCCCAAATGTTACCGACTTTAATTAAAGTAAATATACAATGTAACATCATACAATCCTTTTATATTTGAATGTTTATTATTGTATGATAACATTATATTGTGAAGCTTAAATATGACCAGTCAGGCTGACCGTGGTAATACACATTTTTTAGTTCACATTCATGTATGTCAGCACATTTTAGTTTTTCATTGACAGTACATTTAAATCAGTTCGTTTGTACTCCCTAGTTATATACACTTCTGTGTTTGTCTCATTTAACATTGACCGATAAAATAACGTATAAAGTTGGTTGTTTAATTGTCGTAAAACTGGGACATAAATATTCTGTTTTATCATGTCATGTGCCGATTAATGGAAGTGGCAATATCACCCATGGTCGAAATTAGCGGTCAAATCATTGCCAGGTTATTGCAATTGGACTGAATGAACAGTTCGCATTACGGAATAACGTCTTGTAATAGTGGTCAACGACCAATGGGATATATAGGGGGGAACTATTCCGTTATGAAAGTATCATTCGAAATACCGGGGTGGTCTCGAATTCGGTGTGTTCGCATATAGATTGTAACGTGTTGAACACAATACTGTGTTTTTACTATTCCACAAATGTACTATATTTTTATCGCAACTATGAGTTTCCTATCTTCACTACATTGTGTTAATAAACATTTGCCAAATCATTTCTTATACTATGATCACATCAGTGGATATAATACCTCATATCTCAGAGGTTACATCAACAGTACATATTTCTCCCCTTATGTAGGAAACATATGTTTGTGTCATTGCCGTCTGTCTGTCAGACCTTTGTATGTATTGTCAAGTTCGAGAACCAATAAGAATAAACTGATCGTTACTAAGATTGTCCTATACCCTCCACTAATTGTCTCCAGGGAATGATGTATTCATTCTATATATGACGTAAACTTGGTACAGGTATCAAATGGGAAACAGTCGTGGCTGTAGTTCTGTCACATTCTTGATAACAAAGATAATAATCCTATCAATAATATGGCTATGTAATCTGATAGATATGTATTACTTAGCATGAATGCTGTGCATATTGTAATCCCGTTCCGGTTGGATGCATTGATTGTGGATATATGGCCATTTGAACATTTCTATGGCATGGCGCGGGTTCATGCGTCATCTCCTAAACGCCTTGTTGCGTATGATCGCTGTTTTAAACGTTAGTATGATGTCACCCCATGGTGGATCTTCACCAAACTCGGCAAGAATCATTGAACTAAAGTTGGCATGCAGCTGTTTATCAAACGACTAATGAAGCAACTATACTGACTCCGAACATGGTGATGTTTGGTATAAATGCCAGACTTCCAGTCGAGATTGCATTTGGTAGCAAGTTTCTCAATCAGAATATATGTATTCATACATAATATATTACCGGTATGTTAGAGGAAGGAATGTACACTTGAGTTACTCTGAAACACAATGGTGCTCTAAATGTATTAAGCAATACTAAATAGTTGTCTAAATAGTTGCCTACCCATACCTATTACAATACATAACTATCATTTAGAAAGTGGTCTGAACTACTGATACAATCAAATTTATGTTAAGATACCACCCAAGTGACAGAGTAAATGCGGTATCGTTATAAATGGTTGTGTGTGTTTTACGTTTATTTATCGTCGCTATCGGTTACCCATATGAGCGACGCCTCCTGAAGAGATTATTCATGTTAGACTTTTGGAGGATAGTGCAATGATACAGACAGAGACCCATTCCAGCATCTCCTCTGGTTCTTTTACGTACACGGTGTAAAGCACCGACACACGAGACCTCGGTTTAACGTCCCATCTGAAAGACTCTTAATTTCATTAGGGTCAGACGGGGGATCGAACCTGCGATCCTTGGATTACTAGTCCAGCGTGATACCACTGGACTACAGATCCGTCTATAAATGGTTTCATAATGCAAATTCGGATGTACAACGCAGCAAGAGAAGGTCGGCTTTGGCACATGGCTTTGATATGGTTATATCTAAGATAAAAGTACTAAACTATGGGCATTATTTTTATGATTGGTTTCCTTTTTCAATTTCAACATATGAACTATCCTAGCTGTGTAGATGTATGCATGTGAGTAAATGTCCATAAATACTATATTAAATATATGGACCATGTTCCATTTGTTCATTGGTACTCCGCCAGTGTCTAAAGAAGCATTCACATGTCTGTATTTGATATAGACTAATTATATACTAGATAAAGCACTAGTACCTGTGCTTTCAACCTCAGCGCTGAAGCTGACAAACAGTGCCTGTAATTCCACGACGTTGTCTAACCTGACACTTTATTTTGCACATCGTCCGCTTTGCATTTTAGAGTATTTTTCTCATTACATTTCGTAGAGTATTCATAAATTACGATGACTAAATGTGCCAATGACTAAATGTGCTAATGACTAAATGTTGAGCAAATTGTCCTTTGTGTTTTGTATTTGTGTTGTTGTTCTAGTTCAAGTGAGCAGTGTTACTATCAGGGATGGTAACACTCTACCAACAGATTCCAGCACAATAACAGTAACCAGCAGTCTGAGTAAAGCATTAACATGTTCTGCAAGCCTTAGTAGACCTGATTCTACAGTTGTGTGGTACATTGGTGGAGTAGAGAAACAGAGGTCCAGGACGAACACAAACTATGTATTTACACCGACAAACAACGATCACAACAAACAAATCTACTGTAAAGCTTATAACTTCCAGTCCGTGAGTCATGCTGTGTACTCCTACAAACCAGTGCTATATGTTAGAGGTAAGCATTATGATGTATTACAACATATCTACTGTACGGCTTATAACTTCCAGTCCGAGAGTCATGCTGTGTACTCCTACAAACCAGTGTTATATGTTAGAGGTAAGCATATATGATGTATTGTAGCATATCTGCTGTACGGCTTATAACTTCTAATCCGAGAGTCAGGCTGTGTACTCCTACAAACCAGTGTTATATGTTAGAGGTAAGCATATCTGCTATACGGCTTATAAACTCCAGTCCGAGAGTCAGGCTGTGTACTCCTATAAACCAGTGTTATATGTTAGAGATACGCATATATGATGTATTGTAACATATCTACTGTACGGCTTATAACTTCCAGTCCGAGAGTCAGGTTGTGTACTCCTACATACCAGTGTTATATGTTAGAGGTAAGCATATATGATGTATTGTAGCATATCTACTGTATGGCTTATAACTTCCAGTCTGAGAGTCAGGCTGTGTACTCCTGCAAACCAGTGCTATATGTTAGAGGTAAGCATATATGATGTATTATAGCATATCTACTGTACGGCTTATAACTTCCAGTCTGAGAGTCAGACTGTGTACTCCTGCAAACCAGTGTTATATGTTAGAGGTAAGCATATATGATGTATTGTAGCATATCTACTGTACGGCTTATAACTTCCAGTCCGAGGGTCAGGTTGTGTACTCCTACAAACCAGTGTTATATGTTAGAGGTAAGCATATATGATGAATTGTAGCATATTTACTGTACGGCTTATAACTTCCACTCCGAGAGTCATGCTGTGTACTCCTACAAACCAGTGTTATATGTTAGAGGTAAGCATTATGATGTATTACAACATATCTACTGTACGGCTTATAACTTCCAGTCCGAGAGTCATGCTGTGTACTCCTACAAACCAGTGTTATATGCTAGAGGTAAGCATATATGATGTATTGTAGCATATCTAATGTACGGCTTATAACTTCCAGTCCGAGAGTCAGGCTGTGTACTCCTACAAACCAGTGTTATATGTTAGAGGTAAGCATATATGATGTATTGTAGCATATCTGCTGTACGGCTTATAACTTCTAATCCGAGAGTCAGGCTGTGTACTCCTACAAACCAGTGTTATATGTTAGAGGTAAGCATATCTGCTATACGGCTTATAAACTCCAGTCCGCGAGTCAGGCTGTGTACTCCTACAAACCAGTGTTATATGTTAGAAATACGCATATATGATGTATTGTAACATATCTACTGTACGGCTTATAACTTCCAGTCCGAGAGTCAGGTTGTGTACTCCTACATACCAGTGTTATATGTTAGAGGTAAGCATATATGATGTATTGTAGCATATCTACTGTATGGCTTATAACTTCCAGTCTGAGAGTCAGGCTGTGTACTCCTGCAAACCAGTGCTATATGTTAGAGGTAAGCATATATGATGTATTATAGCATATCTACTGTACGGCTTATAACTTCCAGTCTGAGAGTCAGGCTGTGTACTCCTGCAAACCAGTGTTATATGTTAGAGGTAAGCATATATGATGTATTGTAGCATATTTACTGTACGGCTTATAACTTCCAGTCCGAGGGTCAGGTTGTGTACTCCTACAAACCAGTGTTATATGTTAGAGGTAAGCATATATGATGAATTGTAGCATATTTACTGTACGGCTTATAACTTCCACTCCGAGAATCATGCGGTGTACTCCTACAAACCAGTGTTATATGTTAGAGGTAAGCATATATGATGTATTGTAGCATATATCTACTGTACGGCTTATAACTTCCATTCCGAGAGTCAGGCGGTGTACTCCTACAAACCAGTGTTATATGTTAGAGGTAAGCATATCTGCTGTACGGCTTAAAACTTCCAGTCCGAGAGTCAGGCGGTGTGCTCCTACAAACCAGTGTTATATGTTAGAGGTAAGCATATATGATGTATTGTAGCATATCTACTGTACGGCTTATAACTTCCAGTCCGAGAATCAGGCTGTGTACACCTACACACCAGTGTTATATGTTAGAGGTAAGCATAGCTGCTGTACGGCCTATAACCTACAGTCCGAGAGTCAGGCTGTGTACTCCTACAAACCAGTGTTATATGTTAGAGATAAGCATATATGGTGTACGGCTTATAACTTCCAGTCCGAGAGTCAGGCTGTGTACTCCTATAAACCAGTGTTATATGTTAGAGGTAAGCATATATGATGTATTGTAGCATATATCTACTGTACGGCTTATAACTTCCAGTCCGAGGGTCAGGCTGTGTACTCCTACAAACCAGTGTTATATGTTAGAGATAAGCATATATGATGTATTGTAGCATATTTACTGTACGGCCTATAAATTCCAATCCGAGAGTCATGCGGTGTACTCCTACAAACCAGTGTTATATGTTAGAGGTAAGCATATATGATGTATTGTAGCATATCTGCTGTACGGCTTATAACTTCTAATCCGAGAGTCAGGCTGTGTACTCCTACAAACCAGTGTTATATGTTAGAGGTAAGCATATCTGCTATACGGCTTATAAACTCCAGTCCGAGTCAGGCGGTGTACTCCTACAAACCAGTGTTATATGTTAGAGATACGCATATATGATGTATTGTAACATATCTACTGTACGGCTTATAACTTCCAGTCCGAGAGTCAGGTTGTGTACTCCTACATACCAGTGTTATATGTTAGAGGTAAGCATATATGATGTATTGTAGCATATCTACTGTATGGCTTATAACTTCCAGTCTGAGAGTCAGGCTGTGTACTCCTGCAAACCAGTGCTATATGTTAGAGGTAAGCATATATGATGTATTATAGCATATCTACTGTACGGCTTATAACTTCCAGTCTGAGAGTCAGGCTGTGTACTCCTGCAAACCAGTGTTATATGTTAGAGGTAAGAATATATGATATATTGTAGCATATTTACTGTACGGCTTATAACTTCCATTCCGAGAGTCAGGCGGTGTACTCCTACAAACCAGTGTTATATGTTAGAGGTAAGCATATCTGCTGTACGGCTTAAAACTTCCAGTCCGAGAGTCAGGCGGTGTACTCCTACAAACCAGTGTTATATGTTAGAGGTAAGCATATATGATGTATTGTAGCATATCTACTGTACGGCTTATAACTTCCAGTCCGAGAATCAGGCTGTGTACACCTACACACCAGTGTTATATGTTAGAGGTAAGCATAGCTGCTGTACGGCCTATAACCTACAGTCCGAGAGTCAGGCTGTGTACTCCTACAAACCAGTGTTATTTGTTAGAGATAAGCATATATGGTGTACGGCTTATAACTTCCAGTCCGAGAGTCAGGCTGTGTACTCCTACAAACCAGTGTTATATGTTAGAGGTAAGCATATATGATGTATTGTAGCATATCTACTGTACGGCTTATAACTTCCAGTCCGAGAGTCAGGCTGTGTACTCCTACAAACCAGTGTTATATGTTAGAGGTAAGCATATATGATGTATTGTAGCATATATCTACTGTACGGCTTATAACTTCCAGTCCGAGGGTCAGGCTGTGTACTCCTACAAACCAGTGTTATATGTTAGAGATAAGCATATATGCTGTACGGCCTATAAATTCCAGTCCGAGAGTCATGCGGTGTACTCCTATAAACCAGTGTTATATGTTAGAGATACGCATATATGATGTATTGTAACATATCTACTGTACGGCTTATAACTTCCAGTCCGAGAGTCAGGTTGTGTACTCCTACATACCAGTGTTATATGTTAGAGGTAAGCATATATGATGTATTGTAGCATATCTACTGTATGGCTTATAACTTCCAGTCTGAGAGTCAGGCTGTGTACTCCTGCAAACCAGTGCTATATGTTAGAGGTAAGCATATATGATGTATTATAGCATATCTACTGTACGGCTTATAACTTCCAGTCTGAGAGTCAGACTGTGTACTCCTGCAAACCAGTGTTATATGTTAGAGGTAAGCATATATGATGTATTGTAGCATATCTACTGTACGGCTTATAACTTCCAGTCCGAGGGTCAGGTTGTGTACTCCTACAAACCAGTGTTATATGTTAGAGGTAAGCATATATGATGAATTGTAGCATATTTACTGTACGGCTTATAACTTCCACTCCGAGAGTCATGCTGTGTACTCCTACAAACCAGTGTTATATGTTAGAGGTAAGCATTATGATGTATTACAACATATCTACTGTACGGCTTATAACTTCCAGTCCGAGAGTCAGGCTGTGTACTCCTACAAACCAGTGTTATATGTTAGAGGTAAGCATATATGATGTATTGTAGCATATCTAATGTACGGCTTATAACTTCCAGTCCGAGAGTCAGGCTGTGTACTCCTACAAACCAGTGTTATATGTTAGAGGTAAGCATATATGATGTATTGTAGCATATCTGCTGTACGGCTTATAACTTCCAATCCGAGAGTCAGGCTGTGTACTCCTACAAACCAGTGTTATATGTTAGAGGTAAGCATATCTGCTATACGGCTTATAAACTCCAGTCCGCGAGTCAGGCTGTGTACTCCTACAAACCAGTGTTATATGTTAGAAATACGCATATATGATGTATTGTAACATATCTACTGTACGGCTTATAACTTCCAGTCCGAGAGTCAGGTTGTGTACTCCTACATACCAGTGTTATATGTTAGAGGTAAGCATATATGATGTATTGTAGCATATCTACTGTATGGCTTATAACTTCCAGTCTGAGAGTCAGGCTGTGTACTCCTGCAAACCAGTGCTATATGTTAGAGGTAAGCATATATGATGTATTATAGCATATCTACTGTACGGCTTATAACTTCCAGTCTGAGAGTCAGGCTGTGTACTCCTGCAAACCAGTGTTATATGTTAGAGGTAAGCATATATGATGTATTGTAGCATATTTACTGTACGGCTTATAACTTCCAGTCCGAGGGTCAGGTTGTGTACTCCTACAAACCAGTGTTATATGTTAGAGGTAAGCATATATGATGAATTGTAGCATATTTACTGTACGGCTTATAACTTCCACTCCGAGAATCATGCGGTGTACTCCTACAAACCAGTGTTATATGTTAGAGGTAAGCATATATGATGTATTGTAGCATATATCTACTGTACGGCTTATAACTTCCATTCCGAGAGTCAGGCGGTGTACTCCTACAAACCAGTGTTATATGTTAGAGGTAAGCATATCTGCTGTACGGCTTAAAACTTCCAGTCCGAGAGTCAGGCGGTGTACTCCTACAAACCAGTGTTATATGTTAGAGGTAAGCATATATGATGTATTGTAGCATATCTACTGTACGGCTTATAACTTCCAGTCCGAGAATCAGGCTGTGTACACCTACACACCAGTGTTATATGTTAGAGGTAAGCATAGCTGCTGTACGGCCTATAACCTACAGTCCGAGAGTCAGGCTGTGTACTCCTACAAACCAGTGTTATATGTTAGAGATAAGCATATATGGTGTACGGCTTATAACTTCCAGTCCGAGAGTCAGGCTGTGTACTCCTATAAACCAGTGTTATATGTTAGAGGTAAGCATATATGATGTATTGTAGCATATATCTACTGTACGGCTTATAACTTCCAGTCCGAGGGTCAGGCTGTGTACTCCTACAAACCAGTGTTATATGTTAGAGATAAGCATATATGATGTATTGTAGCATATTTACTGTACGGCCTATAAATTCCAATCCGAGAGTCATGCGGTGTACTCCTACAAACCAGTGTTATATGTTAGAGGTAAGCATATATGATGTATTGTAGCATATCTGCTGTACGGCTTATAACTTCTAATCCGAGAGTCAGGCTGTGTACTCCTACAAACCAGTGTTATATGTTAGAGGTAAGCATATCTGCTATACGGCTTATAAACTCCAGTCCGAGTCAGGCGGTGTACTCCTACAAACCAGTGTTATATGTTAGAGATACGCATATATGATGTATTGTAACATATCTACTGTACGGCTTATAACTTCCAGTCCGAGAGTCAGGTTGTGTACTCCTACATACCAGTGTTATATGTTAGAGGTAAGCATATATGATGTATTGTAGCATATCTACTGTATGGCTTATAACTTCCAGTCTGAGAGTCAGGCTGTGTACTCCTGCAAACCAGTGCTATATGTTAGAGGTAAGCATATATGATGTATTATAGCATATCTACTGTACGGCTTATAACTTCCAGTCTGAGAGTCAGGCTGTGTACTCCTGCAAACCAGTGTTATATGTTAGAGGTAAGAATATATGATATATTGTAGCATATTTACTGTACGGCTTATAACTTCCATTCCGAGAGTCAGGCGGTGTACTCCTACAAACCAGTGTTATATGTTAGAGGTAAGCATATCTGCTGTACGGCTTAAAACTTCCAGTCCGAGAGTCAGGCGGTGTACTCCTACAAACCAGTGTTATATGTTAGAGGTAAGCATATATGATGTATTGTAGCATATCTACTGTACGGCTTATAACTTCCAGTCCGAGAATCAGGCTGTGTACACCTACACACCAGTGTTATATGTTAGAGGTAAGCATAGCTGCTGTACGGCCTATAACCTACAGTCCGAGAGTCAGGCTGTGTACTCCTACAAACCAGTGTTATTTGTTAGAGATAAGCATATATGGTGTACGGCTTATAACTTCCAGTCCGAGAGTCAGGCTGTGTACTCCTACATACCAGTGTTATATGTTAGAGGTAAGCATATATGATGTATTGTAGCATATCTACTGTACGGCTTATAACTTCCAGTCCGAGAGTCAGGCTGTGTACTCCTACAAACCAGTGTTATATGTTAGAGGTAAGCATATATGATGTATTGTAGCATATATCTACTGTACGGCTTATAACTTCCAGTCCGAGGGTCAGGCTGTGTACTCCTACAAACCAGTGTTATATGTTAGAGATAAGCATATATGATGTATTGTAGCATATTTACTGTACGGCCTATAAATTCCAGTCCGAGAGTCATGCGGTGTACTCCTACAAACCAGTGTTATATGTTAGAGGTAAGCATATATGATGTATTGTAGCATATTTACTGTACGGCTTATAACTTCCAGTCCGAGGGTCAGGCTGTGCACTCCTACAAACCAGTGTTATATGTTAGAGGTAAGCATATATGATGTATTGTAGCATATTTACTGTACGGCTTATAACTTCTACTCCGAGAGTCATGCGGTGTACTCCTACAAACCAGGGTTATATGTTAGAGGTAAGCTTATATGCTGTACGGCTTATAACTTCCAGTCCGAGAGTCAGGCGGTGTACTCCTACAAACAAGTGTTATATGTTAGAGGTAAGCATATATGATGTATTGTGGCATATATCTACTGTACGGCTTATAACTTCCAGTCCGAGAGTCAGGCTGTGTACTCCTACAAACCAGTGTTATAGGTTAGAGGTAAGCATATATGATGTATTGTAGCATATATCTACTGTACGGATTATAACTTCCATTCCGAGAGTCAGGCGGTGTACTCCTACAAACCAGTGTTATATGTTAGAGGTAAGCATATCTGCTGTACGGCTTAAAACTTCCAGTCCGAGAGTCAGGCGGTGTACTCCTACAAACCAGTGTTATATGTTAGAGGTAAGCATATATGATGTATTGTAGCATATCTACTGTACGGCTTATAACTTCCAGTCCGAGAGTCAGGCTGTGTACTCCTACAAACCAGTGTTATATGTTAGAGGTAAGCATATCTGCTGTACGGCGTATAACCTCCAGTCCGAGAGTCAGGCTGTGTACTCCTACAAACAAGTGTTATATGTTAGAGAAAAGCATATATGATGTATTGTAGCATATCTTCTGTACGGCTTATAACTTCCAGTCCGAGAGTCAGGCGGTGTACTCCTAAAAACGAGTGTTATATGATAGTGTTAAGCATATATGATGTATTGTAGCATATCTACTGTACGGCTTATAACTTCCAGTCCGAGAGTCAGACTGTGTACTCCTACACATCAGTGTTATATGTTAGAGATAAGCATATCTACTGTACGGCTTATAACTTCCAGTCCGATAGTCAGGCGGTGTACTCCTACAAACCAGTGTTATATGTTAGAGGTAGGCATATATGATGTATTGTAGCATATCTACTGTACGGCTTATAACTTCCAGTCCGAGAGTCAGGCTGTGTACTCCTACAAACAAGTGTTATATCTTAGAGTTAAGCATATAATTATGATGTATTGTAGCATACCTACTGTAAAACCTATAACTTCCAGTTCGAGAGTCAGGCTGTGTACTCCTACAGACCAGTGTTATATGTTAGAGATAAGCATATATGATGTATTGTAGCATATCTGCAGTACGGCTTATAACTTCCAGTCCGAGAGTCAGGCTGTGTACTCCTACAAACCAGTGTTATATCTTAGAGTTGAGCATATAATTATGATGTATTGTAGCATATCTACTGTAAAACCTATAACTTCCAGTCCGAGAGTCAGGCTGTGTACTCCTACAAACCAGTATTATATGTTAGAGATAAGCATATATGATGTATTGTAGGTTATCTACTGTACGGCTTGTAACTTCCAGTCCAAGAGTCAGGCTGTGTACTCCTACAAACCATTGATATATGTTAGAGATAAGCATATATGTTGTATTGTAGCATATCTACTGTACGGCTTATAACTTCCAGTCCGAGAGTCAGGCTGTGTACACCTACACACCAGTGTTATATGTTAGAGGTAAGCATATCTGCTGTACGGCTTATAACCTCCAGTCCGCGAGTCAGGCTGTGTACTCCTACAAACCAGTGTTATATGTTAGAGGTAAGCATATCTGCTGTACGGCTTATAACGTCCAGTCCGAGAGTCAGGCTGTGTACTCCTACATACCAGTGTAATATCTTAGAGGTAAGCATATATGATGTATCGTAGCATATCGACTGTAAAACCTATAACTTCCATTTCGAGAGTCAGGCTGTGTACTCCTACATACCAGTGTAATATCTTAGAGGTAAGCATATATGATGTATTGTAGCATATCGACTGTAAAACCTATAAAATCCAGTCCGAGATTCAGGCTGTTTACTCCTGCAAACCAGTGTTATATGTTAACGGTAAGCATATATTATGTATCGTAGCATATCTACTGTACTGATTATTACTTCCAGTCCGAGAGTCAGGCTGTGTACTCCTACAAACCAGTGTTATCTGTTAGAGGTAAGCATATAATTATGATGTATTGTAGCATACCTACTGTAAAACCTATAACTTCCAGTCCGAGAGTCAGGCTGTGTACTCCTACAAACCAGTATTATATGTTAGAGATAAGCATATATGATGTATTGTAGCATATCTACTGTACGGCTTATAACTTCCAGTCCGAGAGTCAGGCGGTGTACTCCTACAAACCAGTGTTATATGTTAGAGATAAGCATATCTGCTGTACGGCTTATAACCTCCAGTCCGAGAGTCAGGCGGTGTACTCCTACAAACCAGTGTTATATGTTAGAGGTAGGCATATATGATGTATTGTAGCATATCTACTGTACGGCTTATAACTTCCAGTCCGAGAGTCAGGCTGTGTACTCCTACAAACCAGTGTTATATGTTAGAGGTAAGCATATATGATGTATCGTAGCATATCGACTGTAAAACCTATAATTTCCAGTTCGAGAGTCAGGCTGTGTACTCCTACAGACCAGTGTTATATGTTAGAGATAAGCATATATGATGTATTGTAGCATATCTGCTGTACGGCTTATAACTTCCAGTCCGAGAGTCAGACTGTGTACTCCTACAAACCAGTGTTATATCTTAGAGTTAAGCATATAATTATGATGTATTGTAGCATATCTACTGTAAAACCTATAACTTCCAGTCCGAGAGTCAGGCTGTGTACTCCTACAAACCAGTATTATATGTTACAGATAAGCATATATGATGTATTGTAGGTTATCTACTGTACGGCTTATAACTTCCAGTCCAAGAGTCAGGCTGTGTACTCCTACAAACCATTGATATATGTTAGAGATAAGCATATATGATGTATTGTAGCATATCTACTGTACGGTTTATATCTCCCAGTCCGAGAGTCAGGCGGTGTACTCCTACAAACCAGTGTTATATGTTAGAGGTAAGCATATATGTTGTATTGTAGCATATCTACTGTACGGCTTATAACTTCCAGTCCGAGAGTCAGGCTGTGTACACCTACACACCAGTGTTATATGTTAGAGGTAAGCATATCTGCTGTACGGCTTATAACCTCCAGTCCGAGAGTCAGGCTGTGTACTCCTACAAACCAGTGTTATATGTTAGAGGTAAGCATATCTGCTGTACGGCTTATAAACTCCAGTCCGAGAGTCAGGCGGTGTACTCCTACAAACCAGTGTTATATGTTAGAGGTAAGCATATCTGCTGTACGGCTTATAACGTCCAGTCCGAGAGTCAGGCTGTGTACTCCTACATACCAGTGCAATATCTTAGAGGTAAGCATATATGATGTATCGTAGCATATCGACTGTAAAACCTATAACTTCCATTTCGAGAGTCAGGCTGTGTACTCCTACATACCAGTGTAATATCTTAGAGGTAAGCATATATGATGTATTGTAGCATATCGACTGTAAAACCTATAACATCCAGTCCGAGATTCAGGCTGTTTACTCCTGCAAACCAGTGTTATATGTTAACGGTAAGCATATATGATGTATCGTAGCATATCTACTGTACTGATTATTACTTCCAGTCCGAGAGTCAGGCTGTGTACTCCTACAAACCAGTGTTATCTGTTAGAGGTAAGCATATAATTATGATGTATTGTAGCATACCTACTGTAAAACCTATAACTTCCAGTCCGAGAGTCAGGCTGTGTACTCCTACAAACCAGTATTATATGTTAGAGATAAGCATATATGATGTATTGTAGCATATCTGCTGTACGGCTTATAACTTCCAGTCCGAGAGTCAGGCGGTGTACTCCTACAAACCAGTGTTATATGTTAGAGGTAAGCATATCTGCTGTACGGCTTAACACTTCCAGTCCGAGAGTCAGGCGGTGTACTCATACAAACCAGTGTTATATGTTAGAGGTAAGCATATATGATGTATTGTAGCATATCTGCTGTACGGCTTATAAACTACAGTCCGAGAGTCAGGCGATGTACTCCTACAAACCAGTGTTATATGTTAGAGGTAAGCATATCTGCTGTACGGCTTATAACTTCCAGTCCGAGAGTCAGGCTGTGTACTCCTACAGACCAGTGTTATATGTTAGAGATAAGCATATATGATGTATCGTAGCATATCGACTGTAAAACCTATAACTTCCAGTTCGAGAGTCAGGCTGTGTACTCCTACAGACCAGTGTTATATGTTAGAGATAAGCATATATGATGTATTGTAGCATATCGACTGTAAAACCTATAACTTCCAGTCCGAGAGTCAGGCTGTGTACTCCTACAAACCAGTGTTATATGTTACCGGTAAGCATATATGATGTATCGTAGCATATCTACTGTACGGCTTATTACTTCCAGTCCGAGAGTCAGGCTGTGTACTCCTACAAACCAGTATTATATGTTAGATATAAGCATATATGATGTATTGTAGCATATCTACTGTAAAACCTATAACTTCCAGTCCGAGAGTCAGGCTGTGTACTCCTACAAACAAGTATTATATGTTAGAGATAAGCATATATGATGTATTGTAGCATATCTACTGTACGGCTTATAACTTCCAGTCCGAGAGTCAGGCGGTGTACTCCTGCAAACCAGTGTTATATGTTAACGGTAAGCATATATGATGTATCGTAGCATATCTACTGTACGGCTTATTACTTCCAGTCCGAGAGTCAGGCTGTGTACTCCTACAAACCAGTGTTATCTTTTAGAGGTAAGCATATAATTATGATGTATTGTAGCATATCTACTGTAAAACCTATAACTTCCAGTCCGAGAGTCAGGCTGTGTACTCCTACAAACCAGTATTATATGTTAGAGATAAGCATATATGATGTATTATAGGTTATCTACTGTACGGCTTATAACTTCCAGTCCAAGAGTCAGGCTGTGTACTCCTACAAACCAGTGTTATATGTTAGAGATAAGCATATATGATGTATTGTAGCATATCTACTGTACGGCTTATAACTTCCAGTCCGAGAGTCAGGCGGTGTACTCCTGCAAACCAGTGTTATATGTTAACGGTAAGCATACATGATGTATCGTAGCATATCTATGTAGCATCTCGCATTTTCCCTATCCTTTAATCTTGGACAGGTACCCCTTCCGACTAGCTCGTGTACTTATATGTTCTGAGGGGGGTGGATTCACTACAGAATAATAATATGACGACAACACATCTGTAGTGTGCAACAATTCATTTATTGCAATCCATGGCATGTCGTGGTTGGAATGTTTAAAAACACTCTGAAATATATATATAAAAACAGCAATGAATAATATGTCTTATCCATCAATCCTCCTGAAAAGACATATTATCTATATATTCAACTTATACATCATATGTCACAGTGGCAATTGTTAATTCTGGCATAATCATTTCTCAACCAATCAATGAGTCCAGTGTCGTCAAAGACTCGGAAGCATGACTATAATCTTCTATAACGAGATATCCAACAGACATCAACATATTCAATAAATATCACATATTCAATCAAATAAATATATATGTAGCATTCAACAATTTACTTCTTCAATGTACATTTAATTACACTCTTTCTGAAGCTTACCATTTGTGGAACGAGTGTTTCCTTTCTCCCAATGCATTCGCCCTCAACGTTTAACGTGGTTGTTAGACAAAACATAAACCTGTAAATAAGTATTACGTGTGTGTAAGAGACGAGATGCAATTGTGAATGTCATGTTATTATTATTAATAACTATTAGAATTATTAGAAACATAATTCAATGCTGCTAGCTTGACCTTTACCAGACAATGCAATGCTGCTAGCTTGACCTTTACCAGAAGAACATTCAATGTAAATGTTTTACTTATTTACTGCCAAAATATGTAATGCCAACACAAAACAAGTTCACTTTAAACCTGTATATTATCTTTGTGCACTGAGTGCAATAACTCCCAAAACATTTGAAAGCATATTTACCTTGTTAAAAATATAAAAACTGTCCCACACAAATAAACATGTGTTCTTCTCAGTGACTAATATTGTGTGGCTCTGAACAGCTGTTTGGTCACATGACCTTCCATGTGTGGCATGGGATATTCTAAATATATCCAATATCCCTGAATTATGTACATTTCAGTCAAAGGGACATAACTGATAACTCTGTTTAATTAACAAACGGAGTTCACACCGTTACATCTACTGTACGGCTTATAAAATCCAGTCCGAGAGTCAGGCGGTGTACTCCTACAAACCAGTATTATATGTTAGAGGTAAGCATATCTGCTGTACGGCTTATAAACTCCAGTCCGAGAGTCAGGCGGTGTACTCCTACAAACCAGTGTTATATGTTAGAGGTAAGCCTACCTGCTGTACGGCTTATAACTTCCAGTCCGAGAGTCAGGCTGTGTACTCCTACAAACCAGTGTTATATGTTAGAGATAAGCATATATGATGTATTGTAAGTTATCTACTGTACGGCTTATAACTTCCAGTCCAAGAGTCAGGCTGTGTACTCCTACAAACCAGTGTTATATGATAGAGATAAGCATATATGATGTATTGTAGCATATCTACTGTACGGCTTATAAACTCCAGTCCGAGAGTCAGGCGGTGTACTCCTACAAACCAGTGTTATATGTTAGAGGTAAGCATATATGATGTATTGTAGTATATCGACTGTAAAACCTATAACTTCCAGTTCGAGAGTCAGGCTGTGTACTCCTATAGACCAGTGTTATATGTTAGAGATAAGCATATATGATGTATTGTAGCATATCGACTGTAAAACCTATAACTTCCAGTCCGAGAGTCAGGCTGTTTACTCCTGCAAACCAGTGTTATATGTTAACGGTAAGCATATATGATGTATCGTAGCATATCTACTGTAAAACCTATAACTTCCAGTTCGAGAGTCAGGATGTGTACTCCTGCAAACCAGTGTTATATGTTAGAGGTAAGCATATATGATGTATTGTAGCATATCTACTGTACGGCTTATAACTTCCAGTCCGAAGGTCAGGCTGTGTACTCCTACAAACCAGTGTTATATGTTAGAGGTAAGCATATCTACTGTACACCTTATATGTCGACAAGTACCTCGATGAAATACGTTCATGGGGAAAAGGTACAAACTAGGAAGACACATTTGATTACGATATCTGAGTATTGAGATTTACGTGAGGACGTAGTAATAAAATGAAAGTGATTTGCAAGAAAACCAAAATACGGAAGTTCGTAACCACGGTCTAATCGATATCATAACTTTACTTTAAATATAAAATGACATTCAGAGTTAATACTAGCTGTCTAATAGGAATAACTGATCATGCCAGATGCAGGAACGAATCAAGTGATAAGAACCAATCAAATCCGACCATAAACATTATCAACCAACGTGTGCTACTAAAGAATCATCACCGACGGAGCTGTAGTCCAGTGGTTAATACATTGAACTAGTAATCCAGGTATCGCAGGTTCGAGCCCCTGTATGGCCCTAATAAAATGAACAGTCTTTCAGATGGCACTTTAACCCGAGGCCTAGTGTCGGTACCTTACACCGGTGCAGGTACAATAACAATATGATAATATGGAATGGTATCATTGTACTATTCTCCAAACATCTCAAATGCATAATCTCTTCAGGGGGCTCTTATGGTAACAGGTAGCGACGGTAAATAAACGTAATAACATACTCTACTCATTCGAACAAATTACATTGGATGAAGAAACCCGTTGTAAATTGAGCCTCGGGAATGACCAATTTGTGCCAGCTAAATACGATGATAGACCTATGAAGAAATGAATCCGTTTAACGTTGAGGCTATTGGATAACCTGGTTAACATAACATAGTGTGGAAAGCACTTGCGGCTCAAACCAAATTGATATGTACATTTTGGCAATACATTATGTTTAAACGAGATAACCTGGTTTGGCACGAAAGAGTGGGCGAAGCGATAAAAACAGTGATGCTTTCTTGCTGTATATTTTAATGTGGCATATATATGTTCTTACCAACAGATCCACCTCATGTTAGCATGTTACTTTCAACTACTGATATGTCTGAAGGAAATGAGCTGATCTTGACATGTAATGCGAAAGGCGTTCCACCTGTGTATAATTACAATACGTTATCCCAGACGTGGGGTAATTTTGTAATACATAATACACACTCTGCTGTAAGTGGTACTCCAATGTACAGTTCCCTACATATACCATCTCTACAGATGCAGGACTCGGGAACATATACATGTCGTGTTAACAATGGGATCACAAACACACGGGGAGTTTTGGAGGACTCTATTGATTCAGTTTTCGTTAAAGTTAAAGGTAAGTTGACTTCCAACACATTAATTAACTTGGTAATATTGCATACATATATATCCTTAACAAGCTATACTGGTATATTTTGTAAATACATTATTGAAAACAAATACTTATAAGATAGAGAATATGTATGTCACATGTAATATGATATCTTCAATAAGTCGACGTCAACATATTTCAAACACATGTTGGATTATAATAAAAATATCACCATGCATTATAGTGTTTTACTCTCCTGTATTTAGGACTACTTCAATAATTGTATGACTATGGCTGAAGGGTGTGGAAAAAGACAAAGGATTTATATACATTCTGTCACGTACTAATTAAAAGACATACATTAAACTACTAATGGCCTACGTGTGTTTTCTTCACATTGAGAACAATGCAAATAACACAAGTGTACATAATTCAAGGAGGATTATGTCCAACAGTTTGGACGCTTAATGTTGTATTATGAAACTCCTCAATAATGATTCTTCAAATATATTATGTGTGCTTATTAGTATGAACGTAGTGTAAATTAACGTTTCATGTTAGGGGATTCGGCAATGAAATATTTACATTTTTGTAGAGTTTAGTTTCTCTTGACCAACAATGACCGACTTGTTGCTATTTACAGTTTGCTCTTAACATTGTGTTTGTGTCGATAATTGCATCACATCATTATATTCATTCATATGCTCATACTAGTGGACTCTGCTACAATTCCCTACAAAGCAGTGCAGGATTACCGACTTGTTACTATAAATAGCGTGACTATATCATAGTGTGTGGCTAAGCATCTGCATATATTCATGAAATTCATTATGGTACTGAATTATGCCAAACAAACATTAGCCGTTACTATAAATACATGTTTGAATTTCTGAAACATGTAACACTAATAGGAGATGTCGTCACAGATTGCCTTTGTATCTGTTCTTACTTACATTACAGTGTCTCCAAAGATAATTACACATGGTTTAACATTTACCGGTGTAACTGGTGGAACAGCCAATATTCGTGTGGAATTCTACAGTTATCTGGACATATTGAATGTTACATTTAAACGATATGATGGATTGGTTATAACAAATGTCGGCAAGTACAATGTATCCCATTATGGAACTGAAGTATCAGATACGTTCCTCGGCACATATGTCACTTTGGATGGAAGTCAAGCTAACATGATTATATCAGACTTGAAGCCAGAGGATTTTGGAGTGTACACACTGACACATTCTAATCAACTGAGTAAAACAGACAGAACATTCTTACTAGATGCTGAAAGTAAGTACACTATGTATGTAGACATGAATGTAATGGAGACATATGTTACTGACTTGTCGAACTCTTTACATTAATGTACATTTTAGAATCACGTTCATACAGAAGTTTCATTATGTACATCATTCGGTAGATATGAGAATTGCCCATGTTCATTAGTGTAGACATTATATATGTCAGTATATTACATTAACATTATACATATAAATTATCAGCAATAGACAAAAGGATTAGGACGAACAATACTAATATGTTGATTATATTATGATTTAAGAACTTCGACATTTGGAAATGTTTCTGCTATACATTGCAAAATAGACGAACCCTCTGGATAGACGAAGCTGTATGTAGACGAATTCTCTACACATATCGTCTCCAAGCCAGATCTTAGTAACAGTATGCTTCCGTAACATTATCGGTCCCAATGCTGGGGTGTGTGTATCGCTCCATGCCCCCATACTACTGCGTCAGTCACCTACACTAGCATAGTCCGAGGGCAGAGAATTTAAACGCGAAATTGTAATAGTGTTCCTTGTGTTCGTATATCATAAACTGGAGTTGTCGGATACCTGTTAACAAATCGCATTTTTATTAATACAGATTATATGGAATGTGTTGCTCGTGCACGTTACCGTGGCAATCTTGGGCTTGATTCACTGTTAGAAAGCAATACAATAATAAATATATTCTAAACAACAATGTGCGTTCTACATGTATATTATTATGTCAATTGTCACGCTCGACTATGGCGTCACACACATTAATTGACTATAACTTAACAACAGGTAAGTTGATCAAAACGTGTAGAGTTTTAATACCGACTCTTCGCACAACTATTAGCACGTTTTACACTGGAATTGCTTCTGTAGCTGGATATGGATGTTGATGATTTCAGCGATATAGCAGGATGTGTAGTGTTATTTGCCCATCGTGCAGGATGTGTAGTGTTATTAGCCCGTCGTGCAGGATGTGTAGTGTTATTAGCCCGTCGTGCAGGATGTGTAGTGTTATTTGCCCGTCGTGCAGGATGTGTAGTGTTATTAGCCCGTCGTGCAGGATGTGTAGTGTTATTAGCCCGTCGTGCAGGATGTGTAGTGTTATTAGCCCGTCGTGCAGGATGTGTAGTGTTATTAGCCCGTCGTGCAGGATGTGTAGTGTTATTAGCCCGTCGTGCAGGATGTGTAGTGTTATTAGCCCGTCGTGCAGGATGTGTAGTGTTATTAGCCCGTCGTGCAGGATGTGTAGTGTTATTAGCCCGTCGTGCAGGATGTGTAGTGTATTAGCCCGTCGTGCAGGATGTGTAGTGTTTTAGCGCGTGCAGGATGTGTAGTGTTATAGCCCGTCGTGCAGGATGTGTAGTGTTATTAGCCCGTCGTGCAGGATGTGTAGTGTATAGCGGCAGGATGTGTAGTGTTATTAGCCCGTCGTGCAGGATGTGTAGTGTTATTAGCCCGTCGTGCAGGATGTGTAGTGTTATTAGCCCGTCGTGCAGGATTCATAGTGTTTATAGCTCGGTGATGATTGTCAGTGACACAATAATTGCGAAGCCATGTTGGTTGCGTATTTGGTTTACAGAGCGTATATACATACCGTGTTCATTAGCATAGCTAATACGAAAACTATGCAATGACAATATTACCCGGCTGCAGCTCAAATTATGCTATAAATGTTATGCAATGTACCTAGATGTGATTATACTAACGATTCCCAACAAACCAAGATATCTACATTGATCTACCAACTGAAATGACGGATATTAAAAGCAAATGATAACCAAATAATGTCAAGCATATCGACTACATTCAATTTGGTTAATACCAAGTCACACAACTCTCCCTGAATGTGAATGTCCAAAGACCCTAGTCCACCAGTACTTACTGTGAATGTCCAAAGACCCTAGTCCACCAGTACTTACTGTGAATGTCCAAAGACCCTAGTCCACCAGTACTTACTGTGAATGTCCAAAGACCCTAGTCCACCAGTACTTACTGTGAATGTCCAAAGATCCTAGTCCACCAGTACTTACTGTGAATGTCCAAAGACCCTAGTCCACCAGTACTTACTGTAGTCCACCAGTACTTACTGTGAATGTCCAAAGACCCTAGTCCACCAGTACTTACTGTGAATGTCCAAAGACCCTAGTCCACCAGTACTTTGATGTATTTTATTTCCGTACAACAGGCCTGCCGGAGGAACCAACGCACTTCACATATCTGTTCAAGGATAATGCGCACACGTTTTCGTGGATTGGAGGATTTAATGGCGGGTTTGCTCAGACTTTCGTGGTTCAGACATCCATTGTTGGTACAGAAGAATGGATAAACAGAACGACTATTACTGAGATAGGGCAGGGTGTCGCTTCTTACAAGGCGAGCATAACTACTCTACCACCGGGGACATACGTTTCACGAATATTTGCTTGGACTATTAAAGGCACATCCGATTATGTTAGATTAAATGACACATTCTCTAGTGTTAAGATATCACCAGGTAAGTGGACATGGCTTATGCTTACAATGAATAATTACTTAAGTAGGATATGTAGTTACTGATGTGTACTATGTAATTATATTTATCGGATTCTGCTGTATATGTCGTATGCACATTATTCCATTAATAAAATGGTTAAAACTTCTGGCATGAACACAGTTTTTGGTACAGGAATCTAACCTTAATGCATGCACAGTTTTGTTTTTCTTTTCCTTGTCCAAATTGCGACATGTGACTGTCATACATTAAACCTAGCCCATGCTTGCATGATTTGTTATCGACTCATCTGTAACATTTTCATCCAAACTTCTGTTATGCAAGACTAAGCGGATGTACATATTAGCATCCGATGTTTCTACCCAATATTTTTGAACTTAATTAATTGACATACTAAGTATGCTCATTCACATTGTTAACCGTCATAATGACTTAGCTTAACACATTTGCAAATTCACCAAGTCGGAAATAGTGTTTATACTAAGTATGTAAGTAATAAACAAGCGACAATGTTTCATCATTCGAGCAATATGCATATGTCTTTACTTATGCTTAAATGTTTCACGCATTGATCCCTTTTAGACATTGTAATTGCATATACAAGTATAGTGACTTAATATAGAAAACAGTTCAAGGTTCAAGATCGTCCAACGTTCAGGCTCACTGTCAACCTTATTTTAAATTGAAAGGCACTAGACAATAATCTCAGTTAAAGCGCCATTACTAGAGTGGCTAGATGAACTATGCTGAATACATGTCATGTTGTCAACTCAGATCCAGAAACACAAACATTCCCAGTAGCAGTAGTTGCAGGTTGGGTTTCAACAGTTATTGTCTTTCTGATAATATCTACTGGAGCAGTTGTAGTCTACAAGAGGAGGTACGAACCAAAAGGTAAAGCATATAATTATAAACACTCTGAAAAGCAGCTGTTTAATGTGACGCCTACCTTACACTAATCATGCAATATGTTTAATGTGACGCCTACCTTACACTAATCATGCAATATGTTTTTCACTTAGTGGCAGTTGCTATTTCATTTCCAAGTTTGATAACGTTATGGTATGTTAAATGTCAAGGAACGTGTATTTTCGTGTACTAGTAGTTTATGTGTTCATTATGGGTATCCAATACGTATTATTCCTCCTTTAGAAGAAAACGGTCTATATTGTTTTGCACATATCGGGGTCGGTGTGTTCGTCACATTATCGTTGTAGTTCAATATTTTGAAATAACATTACCCTTTGCCAAAACTGTTGCACTTCACACATATTATAATTGTAATGTAAGCAATTGATGTGTTGCTCCCAATATCAGATCCATATCTGCAATAGTAAGGCAACTCTAAGCCATACACGCTCAGAAGTAGGTGCACTACTGTATATCTGCTCAACATGTTTGGAACAGATCGACATTGAACTTACACAGACGTTCCACATATTGAGTCGAGCTACTATAATCTAGGTCCGTACAATGTCATACCATGACATCAAATATAGCAATAACACAAAGTCATGCAAGACAGCTCTATGAGACTATTCGTTGAACAGTCAATTGAATAAGTATCACATGGTATGGATGCATGGATAAATAGAACATATGCAGTTGCGATGACGTTATTGCAGTAATAAGTGAACATACTTTGAAATGTCCTTTAGCTAGCAGATTTGTCGATTATGATAATAAAATCTCAAACTATATGCCTAGTTCATCACTTTCTATCCAAATAGACCCACGGATAATAAGTGCTCATGTTGATAAAAGTAGCACACGATCTAGCAGAAGCAAAGACAAGTACTTTAGCTATATTGAGTAGTAGACGTATGACATACCAGGGCGTTCCATTTAGCTACACACATGCAACAGTACTCCATACAACGATTAGCCAAGAGTCTGGAAACGGATGTTCTTATTGTTACAATGTCAGTGGACATGATAGGTGGACAATTGAGTGTAAGTCGGCCCCAACATGTATTCTCACAGGAAACGTAAGATGGTTGATAATATTGCTTTATAATGGCAGTGGTTGTGTGGGGACTATTGGTGTTAGTTAATACAGTGACCGTGTATACATCGCTAACTAGTATCACTCAATCTGTGTACAGTCTAGATTGATCTGCCCTTTTTAAAGGTTATATGAATGTGTAGATGGACTAGAATATTGATGGCAATTATAGTTACTGTTTATTTTCTTCCACTCATGTTCTGGTACATACTATTAAACAGTCCATACTCATCTTATAACCGTATCAATAAAGTGCACTATTATCAACACTAGTATGTAATTAGTATGTAAGATAATACCTTTGAATGCGACACCAATTCGTAGTCTATTGGTAGGCCCGTGACCTGCTGATATTGGTAGGCCCGTGACCTGCTGATATTGGTAGGCCCGTGATCTGCTGCTATTTGTAGGCCCGTGACCTGCTGATATGTGTAGGCAAGTGACCTGCTGATATTGGTAGGCCCGTGACATGCTGCTATTGGTAGGCCCGTGACATTCTGCTATGTGTAGGCCCATGACATGCTGCTATTGTTAGGCCCGTGACCTGCTGCTATTTGTAGGCCCGTGACCTGCTGCTATTGGTATGCTCGTGACCTGCTGCTATTGTTAGGCCCGTGACCTACTGATATTGATAGGCCCGTGACATTCTGCTATTTTGTAGGCCCGTGACCTGCTGATATTGATAGGCTCGTGACATTCTGCTATTTTGTAGGCCCGTGGCATTCTGCTATTTGTAGGCCCGTGACCTGCTGCTATTGTTAGACCCGTGACCTGCTACTATTGGTAGGCCCGTGACCTGCTGCTAGTTGTAGGCCCGTGACCTGCTGCTTTTTGTAGGCAAGTGACATGCTGCTATTGGTAGACCCGTGACCTGCTGCTATTTGTAGTCCCGTGGCGTTCTGCTATTTGTAGACCAGTGACCTGCTGCTATTGGTAGGCCCGTGACCTTCTGCTATGTGTAGGCCCGTGACTTTCTACTATTTCAAACATCCTATTTGAAATAGTGCGTAATAAAAAGAAGACAAAAGACAAGAATAAATAGTATTATAGAACAGAACAGAACAACATGTTAGTATCAGACTTGTTCATAGTACATACTAATACTACTTATACAACGGTTGCGAAAGCACTTATAGTAAGCACTATTGTCGGCGTGGTGGAAACGTACTTACATGTATCCAAGGAGATTGAACAATACCGATGATATACATACATCAAATACTGTATGACAGGAGCAACTATATAATGTTTCATCCATTACCTGTATCCAAGGAGATTGAACAATACCGATGTTCTACATACATCAAATACTGTATGACAGGAGCAACTATATAATGTTTCATCCATTACCTGTATCCAAGGAGATTGAACAATAGCGATGTTCTACATGCATCAAATACTGCATGACAGGAGCACCTATATAATGTTCCATCCATTACCTGTATTCAAGGAGATTGAACAATACTGGTGTTCTAAATACATCAACTACTGCATGACAGGAGCACCTATATAATGTTCCAACCATTACCTGTATCCAAGGAGATTGCACAATAGCGATGTTCTAAATACATCAAATACTGCATGACAGGAGCACCTATATAATGGTCCAACCATTACCTGTATCCAAGGAGATTGAACAATACCGATGTTCTACATACATCAAATACTGTATGACAGGAGCACCTATATAATGTTCCATCCATTACCTGTATGTTCCATCCATTACCTGTATTCAAGGAGATTGAACAATACTGATGTTCTAAATACATCAAATACTGTATGACAGGAGCACCTATATAATGTTCCATCCATTACCTGTATGTTCCATCCATTACCTGTATTCAAGGAGATTGAACAATACTGATGTTCTAAATACATCAAATACTGTATGACAGGAGCAACTATATAATGTTCCATCCAATACCTGTATGTTCCATCCATTACCTGTATTCAAGGAGATTGAACAATACTGATGTTCTAAATACATCAAATACTGTATGACAGGAGCAACTATATAATGTTCCATCCAATACCTGTATGTTCCATCCATTACCTGTATTCAAGGAGATTGAACAATACTGATGTTCTAAATACATCAAATACTGTATGACAGGAGCAACTATATAATGTTCCATCCAATACCTGTATGTTCCATCCATTACCTGTATTCAAGGAGATTGAACAATACTGATGTTCTAAATACATCAAATACTGTATGACAGGAGCAACTATATAATGTTCCATCCAATACCTGTATGTTCCATCCATTACCTGTATTCAAGGAGAATGAACAATACTGATGTTCTAAATACATCAAATACTGTATGACAGGAGCACCTATATAATGTTCCATCCATTACCTGTATGTTCCATCCATTACCTGTATGTTCCATCCATTACCTGTATGTTCCATCCATTACCTGTATGTTCCTTCCATTACCTGTATGTTCCATCCATTACCTGTATTCAAGGAGATTGAACAATACTGATGTTCTAAATACATCAAATACTGTATGACAGGAGCACCTATATAATGTTCCATCCATTACCTGTATGTTCCATCCATTACCTGTATTCAAGGAGATTGAACAATACTGATGTTCTAAATACATCAAATACTGCATGACAGGTGCACCTATATAATGTTCCATCCATTACCTGTATGTTCCATCCATTACCTGTATTCAAGGAGATTGAACAATACTGATGTTCTAAATACATCAAATACTGCATGACAGGAGCAACTATATAATGTTCCATCCATTACATGTATGTTCCATCCATTACCTGTATGTTCCATCCATTACCTGTATGTTCCATCCATTACCTGTATGTTCCATCCATTACCTGTATTCAAGGAGATTGAACAATACTGACAGGAGCACCTATATAATGTTTCAATCATTAAGCACCTGGTGTATAATTATTGAATTTCCTCTTGTTTTCAGACAGACAGTCTGCACGATCTGCTAACAGGTATGTCCCGCTCTATGTAGGTTGTAATCTAATATTGGCATACAGGAAATGTGCAGCTAGGTATTGGACATTGATACCATAAACTAATCTGGCCAACACTAATAAGGAATGAAACGTCGCTTAGTAGTGTCGCTTGATGTATGGCTAACAGTGGTGTGTTTGATTGTGTCTAGGTTAAATAGTCATTAAGTTAATGAGCAGTTCTAATCTGCATTTGAATCGGTACACATTCTAGATACCGAACCTGACTTTATGATACTAGTCCTTTAACTGTTTGAACCGTGTTCATGAACATGTTCTACCTGTAATCGACACTTCTCGCATGATGACCTGACGTCACTATGTCGTCAATAACAACCAATATGGTCATGCGATCATATGAGGCTAATAAACATACAATTGAAGTGTCAATGTAGATAGACCTGTCAACCTAATGTGGCGAGAACTATAAACATTTGACTTAACTTCCAGTTTAATAACCAACTGCTAAATATATCTTTACAAGAATAGTCACAACACAACAGTTACTGTAGAAGAAACTTCATATTATAATGTTGCTAAGTAAGTTTTAGTTCTGTATAGTGATCGCTAATGACCACAATGCATTGACAGTATGGTACATACATTATGTACTCCCCCATTACCATCATCCACAATATGCAATTTAATACGTTTTACTACATACACAATGCATATTGCCAACATCTTAATAACTATATACACATATTTAGCAGGCTATGCATCAACCTATCGATCTGTTGACAATTACAACGCTATGCATCAACCTATCGATCCTTTGACAATCACGACGCTATGCATCAACCTATCGATCCGTTGACAATTACAACGCTATGCATCAACCTATCGATCCTTTGACAATTACAACGCTATGCATCAACCTATCGATCCTTTGACAATTACAACGCTATGCATCAACCTATCGATCCTTTGACAATTACAACGCTATGCATCAACCTATCGATCTTTTGACAATTACGACGCCATGCATCAACCTATCGATCCTTTGACAATTACGACGCCATGCATGAAGGGTTTTGATATTCGCATATTTCACCTATAATGGGTCAGGCGCTTTATACCTGCTACATGGAATCCAATTGTCTAATACTGGATCAGGCGCTTTATACCTGCTACATGGAATCCAATTGTCTAATACTGGATCAGGCGCTTTATACCTGCTACATGGAATCCAATTGTCTAATAATGGATCAGGCGCTTTATACCTGCTACATGGAATCCAATTGTCTAATACTGGATCAGGCTATTTATACCTGCTACATGGAATCCAATTGTCTAATACTGGATCAGGCGCTTTATATCTGCTACATGGAATCCAATTGTCTAATACTGGATCAGGAGCTTTATACCTGCTACATGGAATTCCAATTGTCTAATAATGGATCAGGCGCTTTATACCTGCTACATGGAATCCAATTGTCTAATAATAACGTGATTGTAATATACCATGATAGCTTTATACCTGCTACGTGGAATTCCAATTGTCTAATAATAACGTGATTGGAATATGCCATGATAGGTTGACACTGTATTCGGTCATACCTGGTTTTGTACGTTGATGGCGAGCGGCGAAACTATAGTGTTTATATTATTATGCTATGCAATACTTTTTATCGAATTGCAACCAAGGAGACACCCATTCACAACAGGCAGCAGTGTCAGAAGTGCGTATCAAGAGTGGAACTGTTCAAAGTAATGTTATATAATGTCTAACACATATAATGTATATGTAGACGTAATGCTACAGTATAAGGATATGTTAATGTTTTCGATATGCTTGTCTCATCTATATTTCAAGAAAGTATCAAACTATATCAAACATAGTTGCTGCTCAATGCATAATACATTGATTGAACACATATTATCTTCAAGTCGCACCAATAACTGACCAATATCACAATACAAAATGAATTGATTAGTTTAAAGGTATTTTATTCAGAAAATAACATACACAAATAAAGTGAATTGTTTGCTTTTTTATTTTGCAGAACACGATCTTCAAGATGTGTAAGTACAAACTGTAGAACTGTAGCCTACTGTTATATTATAATAATATTAATAATAAAATACTAATTGTAACTACAATTAAAAAACAACTTCAATCGTCCAATATGCCCTCATATGAATAAAACAAGGAAATGTAAATATAGCACGATATTAACATATTAGTTGATTAAATACCTGTTTAGTCGCTTAAAATATCACCTATTTCAATGTTCTAGAACTTTGAGAGAATAATAGGCCGTATGAATGTAATACTTTCGCTCGGCGGCAAATTCATATTTAGGAAAATAAGGAATACAAAATGTATCCCTAAAGATGACAATATAGTTTTCCTTCATATTTATTTCATTGAAAAAAAACAAGGTTTTCAAACTGGATTAATGGCAGCGTTATCAAATACTTAGAAACAAGTACACATGAATCAGATTATCTATGAATACATGAAGTAGTTTCCATGATTATGTCATATAAGGAAGAAATGTAGAACAAGACAACAATTTCACGAATATAAACTACTTCTATCAAAACCATCATTCATAATTGTTATTAGAAAGTGATTCCTATAAATGCATAATTATATTGTTATATTGGGCGACCACGAATATACGCATTGATACTCACAACTGAGTCCCATGTAATTGAGGTAATACTTACACATGGTTGCGAGTAAACTGTGACATGGATACTAGTTAGAATGCATGGTACTTGTACAGTGAAAACGGTTACTGAACATGTATAACGATCATTAAATATATACATATAATATCAAACTTGTAAATACTATACAATTTGTTTTAGTTCGACATATGAAGCTGTCGATGCAAACAACGAAGCAGTGTCGACATATTCCTTCCTTACACCGGCAGTAGGTGCGTATATTTGTTGATGTTCAGAAGTATTGCCACGCACATTGGCATGGTCGATTTCTCAATCGACTATATCACAACGACGTCAATTCTACAACTAATCTAGACGTACACAATGTCGAAGACCTAATTATCACTTTGTAACTATTTCATTTGACGTAGCTTCTAATATGACTTAGATATATATTTCATATATTATACGTACGTGCATAGTGACTACCAATTAGGACTTTATTATTTTATAATAGCACATTATTTGCAAACATATTTCAGACCCTGGCAGCAGTGTTTAATATAATATTTATGTTAGGTAAACTTCACTCAGATAATAGTATGATCCAGTTCGTTCTCATTTGGCCATCTTCATTGTTGAACGATTTTCCTACTGAAGGTCATACAGTTTTAGATCCTTTAACAGTAAATCAAATTAAAGAAGTACACACTATTGAGAATGCTGGATTGTCCAGACTTGATCACACATAATTCTGTCAATTTCATTAGTGTATCATATAGGCAGTTAAATCATATAATTATGATCCAAGTGTTGCTTTCGCTGCGAAATTCATATGAAATAATATGACTGGTAACTCTGACTCGTAAGTAGGTAAAATATCAAATTATGTCACTTGTTTGGAAGAGCCTAGATATGTGTTGCAACCACATGCAATTTGGAGAGATGGTTAACATATTATATAAGCTATCGATTTAATCATGACATGTTGATTGCATGTTATCATTAGATCAATCGATGTTCGCATGATATAGGAAAGTCATAATGACAATAATGGAATCAGTTGGTACGACTATTGTTTTGTACATCTTGTATGCACGTTGCATTATGTGACATTATGTTTGAACGAACGCTACTAGACTAAGTATACTATGTGAATGATAAAACAATAGTATTTAATAATGACATGGCTTATTTTGTTTCTTTCTATTTTCTACCAACAGAAAGGCATGACGACAATGTGGCTTATAATAATCTGCAGCTTCACCAGTTGTCTACCTAAGTCCTCACTGAATGGGAAGAAATACGTATACCAATGTAAAAAAACTGCAGCAATCAACAATACTATATATCTGCAGCATAAAGTTATGTGTGATCGTCACTGGTCGTCACTGATCGTCACTGTGAAAATGGGGCCAAATGAGTACTGAGATTTTAATGTTTTTTCTTAATGTTTAAACTTATTGTATGTATGACACATGTAATATTGTTGTATTTTACATCGGATTCCATACTATTCTACAATGAATAAACGCATTACACTCTTGGCAATACAATACATCTGCTAATTATACATATTGCTTTATTTCGTCAAGGTTCATTTTCCTAATCACAATTTTGTTGAATTTTGTAACATGTCTATCTCTATCTAGACACCCATTTGTATATCGTGTAGAAAAATCAGACCTGGTAATATGATACTATATGTGACTGAGTGATCGCCCTTTAATGCTAAATGTACTTGTACATATGGAACACAGTCATTAAAACTTATGTACCTGACGAATATTTTAAACTAATTTTACATATATCTGTATATAGTATATTTAGGAGTGGAATTTCCCCCAATTCACATAGAAACTGGAAGGTATGAACGTCCTAGTTACAATGTGCCATTTATATCTTAGAACTGTCTAAATATATGAACACAACTAACGTGATCAACTTATGGTTCTGCTTATCCTCAACCTAATGAGCAAGATGCCTAATCCTGTTTTAATAAACGTCAACGACGCTATTCGTACCATTGTAAATAATGTATGTTTTATTTTATGTTTGTTGAGTATTTGAATGTTTAGGTTTTAAAAGAAATAGCTGTTAATTAGTTCACTTCACTCACGATCTTAATCTGCACAGCAGTTCACTTTTTTCATTTCAGTGCTCGAAAGCTATGTATATTTATATCTTTATATCTATATTTATTAAGATTTAAATAAACTGTTTCATGGTTTCATGTTTTAAATACGTTGATTAAATATAGTGTAATTATGTTATATAGTCTCCATGCAATACTCAATAGGATGTCATTGAAGAATGTGTCAGTTACTATCAGATTTATACATACCCGACCTTCCATCAACATCAGTAGCTAGTATGATCATAGGATGTCGTTGAGGTATGTGTCAGTTACGATAAGATTTATACATACCTGACCTTCCATCAACATCAGTAGCTAGTGTGATCATAGGATGTCATTGAGGAGTATGTCAGTTACTAGCAGATTTATACATACCCGACCTTCCATCAACATCAGTAGCTAGTGTGATCATATGATGTCATTGAGGAATGTGTCAGTAACTATAAGATTTATATATACACGACCTTCCATCAACATCAGTAGCTAGTGTGATCATATGATGTCATTGAGGAATGTGTCAGTTACTATAATATTTATACATACCTGACCTTCCATCAACATCAGTAGCTAGTATGATCATAGGATGTCGTTGAGGAATGTGTCAGTTACTATAAGATTTATACACACCGACCTTCCATCAACATCAGTAGCTAGTGTGATTATAGGATGTCATTGAGGAATGTGTCAGTTACTATAAGATTTATACATACCTGACCTTCCATCAACATCAGTAGCTAGTGTGATCATAGGATGTCGTTGAGGAATGTGTCAGTTACTATAAGATTTATACACACCGACCTTCCATCAACATCAGTAGCTAGTGTGATTATAGGATGTCATGAGGAAGTGTCAGTTACTATAAGATTATAATACCTGACCTTCCTCAACATCAGTAGCTAGTGGATCATAGGATGTCATTGAGGAATGTGTCAGTTACTATAAGATTTATATATACCGACTTCCACAACATCAGTAGCTATGTGGTCATATGATGTCTGAGGAAGTGTCAACTAAAGATTTATATATACACGACCTTCCTCAACATCAGAGCTAGTGTGCATATGATGTCATTGAGGAATGTGTCAGTACTATATTTATCATACCTGACCTTCCATCAACATCATAGTAGATCATAGGATTCGTGAGGATGTGTCAGTTACTATAAATTTATACACACCACCTCCATCAACATCAGTAGTGTGTGATTATAGGATGTTCATGAGGAAGTGTCAGTTACATAAATATAATACATACCTACCTCAACATCATAGCTAGTGTGATCATAGGATGTCGTGAGGAATGTGTCATTACTATAAGATTTATATATACCCGACCTTCCATAACATCAGTAGCTAGTTGGTCATATGAGTCATTGAGGAATGTGTCAGTTACTATAAGATTTATATATACCCGACCTTCCATCAACATCAGTAGCTAGTGTGGTCATATGATGTCATTGAGGAATGTGTCATTTACTCTAAGATTTATATATACCCGACATTCCATCAACATCAGTAGCTAGTGTGATCATAGGATGTCATTGAGGAATGTGTCAGTTACTATCATATTTATATATACCCGACCTTCCATCAACATCAGTAGCTAGTGTGATCATATGATGTCATTGAGGAATGTGTCAGTTACTATAAGATTTATACATACCCGACCTTCCATCAACATCAGCAGCTAGTGTGATCATAGGATTTCATTGAGGAATGTGTCAGTTACTATAAGATTTATACATACCCGAATGTTGTCCTGTATGTCCTACACTACCACCACATTGTGCCGCCATGCTATGTTTACAATCGGATTGTACGGACAGGGTCACGCCTCCAGGAGAGTGCTGTCCTGTATGTCCTACACCACCACCACATTGTGCCGCCATGCTATGTTTACAACCGGATTGTACGGACACGGTCATACCTCCAGGAGAGTGTTGTCCTGTATGTCCTACACTACCACCACAGTGTGCCGCCATGCTATGCTTACAACCGGATTGTACGGACACGGTCACGCCTCTATGAGAGTGTTGTCCTGTATGTCCTACACTACCACCACATTGTGCCGCCATGCTATGCTTACAATCGGATTGTACGGACACGGTCACGCCTACATGAGAGTGTTGTCCTGTATGTCCTATACTACCACCACATTGTGCCGCCATGCTATGCTTACAACCGGATTGTACGGACACGGTCACGCCTCCAGGAGCTTATTGTCCTGCATGTCCTACACTACCACCTCATTGTGCCGCCATGCTATGCTTACAACCGGATTGTAAGGACACGGTCACGCCTCCAGGAGAGTGTTGTCCAGCATGTCCTACACTACCACCTCATTGTGCCGCCATGCTATGTTTACAACCGGATTGTACGGACACGGTCACGCCTCCAGGAGAGTGTTGTCCTGTTTGCTGCATGCCAGGTATATCAGTTAATTTCGATTGTATGCATGTATGTTGCGCGTTTTAATACCGGTGTCATATAGAATATTGACCCCCTCAAAATAATGACATGCGGGTCATTATTCAGCCATATAATATTGACCCCCTTGCGGAAAAATGACCCCCCTTGCAAGTAACAATATATAGTGGGAAAATATTGAATTTATTATAATTAAATGTTAGTTAGCACTGTTTAAGGCCTAACAACATATCGTTTTATTTAACGATGTACAGAATAACATAAATATATTGAATCTGAAAAAGAAGTATGCAGATAATTTGTCTCTTATCAATTTCTAAAGATGATCATGATGTGGTGGATTCTGTATAACTAGGAGGTTCACATAATGCATAATACTTACACAGAAAAACATAAAACAAATAAGAACAATGACCCCCACCCCCTATGCATAGACTACAGTTATGTGAAAGAGGGTCACTTTTCGATGCCATGGAATAATGACCCCCTGGAATGGGTCTCTGTCTGTATCATTGTACTATCCTCCAACAATCTAAAATTACTTAATCTCTTCAGGAGGCGTCGCTCATATGGGCAACCAGTAGTGACGATAACAAATGTAAAACACACTCACACTATGGATGCTCTTCTACAGCAGAAATTGATATATATTTCTTTAACAAATTTAATTAATATGTTATCCACTTATTATAGCAAACTATTCTTATCATGATTATTCATATTCTCTCAATCTTTCCAGAAAATGTGCACAATTATGTACTATGTTGTTAACAATTGTAATTCTGACTATTGTGGATCATATTAAGCCTTATCTTCTTTGCCACAGGTGTGAAACTGCAACCAACAGTGACACGTTCTGTGTTCCCAATACACTGGTTACATGTTTTATATCATTCATAATAAGTAATATTTTAATATTGTATGAGCAAGGACCGACAACATTATACTTTATAACGTGTGCCTTGCTATCTATTCAGTGCAAGAAACTGTTCCATGCATACATGTAGAATGTGACCCCATAATGTAGATTATCTGATTGAGGGTAGGTCACTTTTCCATGCCATAGAATATTGACCCCCCTATATGTAGATTATCCGAGTGAAGGCAGGTCAAACTTCCAAAGCCATAGAATAATGTCCCCCTATAAGTATGTAAACTATATGAGTGAGTTAATATACAGGGGGGTCATTATTCTATGGCATGGAAAAGTGACCCCCCTTCACTCATATAGTTAATATACATGGGGTCATTATTCTATGCCATGGACAAATGACCCCCCTTCACTCATATAGTTAAAATACAGGGGGGTCATTATCCATGGCATGGAAAAGTTACCCCCTTCACTCATATAGTTAATATACAGGGGGTCATTATTCTATGGCATGGAAAAGTGACCCCCTTCACTCATATAGTTAATATACAGGGGGGTCATTATTCTAGGCATGGAAAAGTGACCCCCTCACTCATATAGTTAATATTCAGGGGCTCATTATTATATGGCATGGAAAAGTGACCCTCCTCACTCATATAGTTAATATATAGGGGGTCATTATTCTATGGCATGGAAAAGAGACCCCCTTCACTCATATAGTTAATATACAGGGGGTCATTATTCTATGGCATGGAAAAGTGACCCCCATTCACTCATATAGTTAATATACAGGGGGGTCATTATTCTATGGCATGGAAAAGTGACCCCCCTCACTCATATAGTTAATATACTGGGGGGTCATTATTCTATGGCATGGAAAAGTTTCTTGCACTGGGAGGCACACGTTATAAAACATAATGTTATCTGTCCTTGCTCATACAATAATAAAAATATTATGTATTATGAATGATATAAAACATGTAACACAGGAAGTGTCACAGTTGATTGCAGTGCTCCAACAATAAGGTTTTATTGCTTTATTATGGGGATATTCACACCTGTGGCAAAATTAGTTAGCCACACCAGTCATACTTATAATGGTTTATAACAGCATAATTATTATATAGTTGTACATATTTTCTGGAAGGTTTAAGAGAACATGCATGAATATGATAAGAATGGTTAGTACTGTGCTATTTTATGGTATTTATTTTGAGCTGCATGGTTTCAAATACCAATTAAGTTGAGTGTATGTCTTTTTTCATACATAAATTCAATATAATTTTATTGATAATTGTTAATTTTATAGCTTATGCAATTATTAATAAAATATATTGATAACATTGTTTTTCCTATAGAATAATGACCCGCGGGTCATTATTTTGGCGGGTCAATATTCTATATGACACCGGAATCGATTATCACAGCATATACAACTTATGAAGAGATTGATCAATTTAGATGTTGTAGGATAACGCAATGGATCGGTAAATCCCCCATACCACTCATCCTGCTGTTTTAGTTTAAACAACATATAACATATAATATATATAATGACTCGTATGCCTACATAGCATTATATGGAGTGGGCAATACATACATATATATATAATGACTCGTACACCTACATAGCATTATATGGATTGGACAATACATACATATATATATAATGACTCGTACACCTACATAGC